>VZTF01009676.1:507902-540693 GCA_013397755.1 Cnemophilus loriae
AAATTAAACCAAAAAAAAAAAGAAAAAGAAAAAAAAAGGAAAAAAAAAGAAAAAAATCAAACAGCTGTCGGTTTGGACATAGCCATGAGCCTCAAGTGCTTCTTACTGTTCGTTGAGACTACTTGACTTAAGCCGGTTCCTCGCCACCTCCTTTCCATCCCCTCTCTTGTCCCCACACCTCCTGCTACCGAAGCCTTGGGCAGCAGAGCCGGGGTGCCCCGCGGAGGGGCGCGGTGGCGGCCGCTGAGGGATGCGCTGTGCGCTTGGGAGGGCGGGGAGGAGGGAGGGGGCCGAGGGAGCCTGCCGAGAACAGCAGGGAGAGAGGAGGGGAGGGGGCCGGGGTCTGCTGTGGAGCCGTAGGTCTGTACTGCAAAGCAATGCATCACTGTGCCAAAAGAAACCTTTTCTCCTGTCCGGCAACTAGCATTTCGTGGGAAGGGAGGATATTAAATTATTTATAAAAGTAGTGTTTTTAACACAAAGAGAGTGCAGCTTTTTTAATTAATTATTGGAGGGGGCGGGAGAGGGGAAAGGGCTCAAGGAAATGTCAGGCGTTGTCTCCTGTAGTGGCTGGCGTTCTACGTTTATGGCCAAGACCACTGCTGCTGGAAAGAGAAGAGTAAATTTTTCGTATTTTATTTTTGTGTTTGTATGTAATATATGTGCGTGTGCATTTTACTGACGCTCGGCCACCATGTTTTTCCATTTTTTTTTCCTTTCTCCTTTCCCCCGAATAAAAGCTGCCCCCTAAATAAAGGCGGTAATAAGGAGGAGAGCGTGATGTCTGTGCTGGTGTGAGGGAGGGAAGCCTGTCGTGGGACAACCTTGACCGAGAAGCTTGGCTAGGGCCGCGGGGGCAGCAGGGCTGCCCGCCCTTTCCTCCCCATCCCTGCCGGCAGGTAGAGGTGTCACCTATGGACCCGCCTTATTTTAGTCACGGGAGATGAGATCTTCTCCTCTTGGGCTGCCGCCAGGTATGAAAGTCCTCTGCGATTCCTCGAGTCAAATCAGACTTTCCCGCCGGGGCTCAGCCCTGCAGAAATGCTGGCGATTTGCAGGCGGAGAGATTTGCAGGCAGGCTGCCTGACGTAGGGGCAGCCTGTGAAAATCCTGTGCATCTGCCTGCCGTTTTGTTTTGTTTTGTTTTGGGGTTTTTTTTGTTATTTTTCCCACGAAGGACAGCAGGCGACGTGTAATCCTGTTGTCATCTCTCTGTCCAAGGAAAACTCGCTTCAGGAAGGTCGTTGGCACTACCGGGCTCCGGCTCTTTCTGGTGGAGACATCTCCGCTGGCACCTACGGCGGGGCGATCCTCAGCGGGGTGAAGGCTGGGGAGTATCTGCTGGTAATAGAGAGTTTGCACGCCTTGCCTTCTCCCGACGGGCGTTATGTTAAGGCTGATTTGTATTGTCAGAAGCAATCAGCAAAGCCTCGGAAAGGCTAAGTCGGAAAAAGGAAAGGTTGGGGGGCTAACTGCCTGTGCTACTGAATTACAAATCAGTGTCGTCCCCGAGCTCGAAGAGTTTGTACAAATGCTGAAATGATCATTCGTTTGTTCGGTTGTTTGTTTTAACTAATCCTTTAAAAAGTATGAAAATCAGCGGGCTTTTTTCCCCTTCAAGTCTTCTGTGAGCACAGGTTACCTAAACAAACGATCACAAGGGAAAATTTGGGTGCTGGATGTTCTTCTTTCCAATTACGCGTATTTCAGACCTTGGAATTTCTCTCCCACCTCTTTTTCCCTCAGCGCCGAGATTCAACCGCTGACTAGCTTCTACCCTACTCGCAAAAATTATTCCGAATAGCAAAGGTGTGTTGTGAAAGGAAAGCTTCAAACAGAACAATCTGCGGCCAAAAACACCGACTTGTTTCAATACAGCCCAAGCAGATTTCACGGTGTGTTTAGCTCAGACCATAACATCCATCAGAACATTGCGAGAGATTAGTGACTAATGTATGAAGTAATCCAACCCTTGAAGGAATTGGTTTTTATGTACACACGCGCATGCACACATACACACACACACATACACACAATTTCGACATCATTCTGCCTTCAAGGCTCTGTGCAAATATTAATCTACCCTTCCATAACCTGCTCTTTCCTCTGGCTTGTATTTTACCATCTCTTTTTTATAGGAGTCCACATGACCTGTCAGCATGCAGCTCCTAGTATCTTTTGCTTTTGTCGATCTGTAAAGGTCGTATTTCAGGGTATGTTAAAAGCATCTTGACGGAAAGTGGAATTTATTATAGCCACAAGTGTGTATTTTAATCGGATGTATTTAAGCCTGAGTAGGGATGAATTGTGTGTAAACATATGCTTAATAGGATGATATAGAGCTTATTTTCTAAAAGTAAAAAGTACATTAAAAAAGAAAAAAAATGGGGGAAAAAAAGCCCTCAGAGTTAGAGATATCCATTTTTAATAAGTATTCTGTATTTATCTTCTGTGAAACTCGATTTTTGGATATATCGAGAAACCTATGTCAACAGTACAGTAACAGGGATCAGTGTCTTCGCGGTCCTTTCTTAGCCCGTGTTTGGATTTCCTCAGACGGTCGAGATGAGGATTTAAGTGGTCCCCGGTGCGGGGCCATGGGAGCAGGGGGCAGGTATCGCCTGCTGTCCGGAGCCAGCTCAGGGGCGGGGCTGTAGGGCTTTCTCTTGCTGGAAGGTAAGGTCTTCTCCGCCTCCTCCTGCCTGAGCATCATTGTCCTATGAAGAAGCAAGAGACGAATTTCCCCCTGTTGACCTTTGGGTGGAAATTGCCCCATTCGTGCTACTGCTCACACCACGCCGGTGTTTCCGAGCAAATGAACGCATGGGAAGGAAAAAGTCGGCTGTGTCGGTGCTGTCACCTCGGCCCGCGCACACGGCAGAGGCACCACACGCAGCCCCGCCGGGCGGGCAGAGCGGCGGGAGGGACCGGCCCGCTGCCCCCGCCCGCGATTCGGAGCGGACTCGGCCGAGGGGGACGGCCGGCCCTGGTGCACAGCCATAAATCCGAGCTGTCAGCTGTGACAGACGGCTGGTGAAACATAGCACCTGTCCAAACACTTTCCAGCAGCAGGTAATCAGAGAACCGACACTTTACATTTTTGTGTGGAACAAGCGCATTAACCATTTCACAGACCTTCCCAAAACAGCGATGTTTGTATGTCTGGGTACTTTGTCTTTTTTAACGTCTAATAAATCAGGATGACAGAAGAGAGACAAAGCCTTTTGACTTGTGATATTTGACACATCAGCAGCAAGCCAACACTTTGGCGCCAAGGCCTTTCAGCCCAGGCAGTGTCGGCATCACCCACAGCGTGTTTGTTGGATGGGTGCAGTTTGTGATGATGAGGGATTTTTACACACTGCACAGGCAAAAATTAGGTCGATAGCACAGAAAGCCTGACAGGAACAGGGAGCAAAACAAGTTCCTATCAGCATGTGAAAGGACCTGAAAACATCCCATGCTGGCTTCTCCAACCCTGCTGCAGTTTCTTCATATGTCTGGTGGAAACACCAGCCTGAGCAGAATTGCACACGAATTCAGATTCAGACCAGGCTCTGGTTTTAAGTGCTTTTTTGAGGAGAGATTTGGCTTTCCAAATCAATATGTTTTGTTCCTGACACTTCCCCCCCTTATAACTGTTTCATCTCTTTCCAGTTTTGAATGTTTTAACTTGCGAAAGAAAATAATCATACCTGACAATCAAAATATTTTCATCAAATATTTTGGGCAGCTTCTCCATATCCTGCCCCGGCTATGGCAGACAGTGATTAAAATGGTTAACTGAATAATGTTAGTCCTAACCACTTTTCTAAATCTCTTCAAACTTTAACCTGCTGAGCAGCAGAACTGCATAAACTCCTCCTTAGTGGAATAAGACCAAATTAATACAAAGGAGATGTTTAAGCAGAAGTTTGAGCACTTCAGAAATTAATGGCTGCCAAACATGAACTCACAGAAGAAATAGACATGCAAAAGTGATCTGTAGATAACAGCTTGCATGTATTACATAGAGTCCATGCAGCAGGATAATAGAATAATACTGTGCCTATTCTCCTTTATAGTGAAGGCAAAGTGTTTAACCCTTGTATTTCAGTGAAGGCGTGCCAGCAGGACAGCATTTTGATTGATATTTTCCCATCAGATTAATTAAGCCAAATTTTCACCAGCCAGATCTGATGAAGCCTGAAATTTGCTTTCAGCTTACCTTCCAAATCATGCATAAGATGGCATCAGTATCCCATCAGTATCCATAACACTACTCAGGAAGGAATCCACTGAAATCAGTCATTTTATTCAACAGCCATTTCAACACGGCAGTGCTGGCTACAAAACTTGGTTCAACGTGGATCTTTACTGAAAGCTTCTAAGCAAAAAAGTGTGGCCCTTTGTATCACACTAGATGCTGAGAAGACCGAAAGAAGTTGGATGGAATTTTGTCTTGGGAATTTGCAGGTTTTTTCTACCCCAAACCCTTTTTCAGAAAGGTGATTCTTAAAAGCTGGATGTTTCAGGCACAGAAGACCCTTAGAAAACAGAAATTCCACCCCAGAAAAGGCACATACAAAGGACTCAGATTCGTATGCCCTTCATTTTTCACACCATGCCTTAAGAAGCCCAAGGTGAAACTTCCAACACAAGAGCAAGGAGAACAACCACTGCCCTACATAGAAGGGTAGTTCTTCTAACCAAAGTCCACATTTTGCACAACTCTTCACTGGGCTGGGGGACGTGTTTCATTTAATAACAGGCAAGAGAGTCAGTCCTTTTGTTGTGCCAGGCTTTTGCCTTTTAAGTCTGAAGTAGACAAAAACAAAGTTGAAATCCACCTCCAGCCAAATTCAAGGCACTAAGCTGTGATTTTGTCAAGAGTGCTTGTTGCAACTTTGCTGAGCACCACAGTAGCTCTTTAATGATGGGGTGAAATGGTTCCATCTTTTGTTTACATCCTGAAGAGGAAACATTTTCCTCTTGACTAAATTCTCCAGTCTTCATTGACTCTCAGAAGTCTCAAAACCAACTTCAGAGAAAACATCTAGAGTGCAAATACTCCATCATAAAATCAGACAAATGGCTACAGAGCACCTAGTCCTTTCTAAACATCCAAACATATTAATGTGTCATTGTTCAGGTTATCTATTGACAGCTTCAGAAAGCTACTAATTCACGTAGTCTCCAGCCCTGCATAGGAGCTAAACATTGCTGTTGCCTTTAGGAAGTTATACCTCCATACATGTGGATGGACTAGGCCTTTGTCCTCTTTTCCAGAGCCAGAGGGGGAGAGTATGAGGAAGGATTGAGAGAACATGCTGTCATTACACATTTGTGCTCTTGCAACATGCCATTGTTTTCCTTGTTATGACCTGTTCCAAAATGTCAGAGCTCTTTCAAGCAGCATGGCACA
Source organism: Cnemophilus loriae (assembly GCA_013397755.1). Lineage (NCBI taxonomy): Eukaryota > Metazoa > Chordata > Aves > Passeriformes > Corvidae > Cnemophilus > Cnemophilus loriae. The sequence continues at coordinate 513,307 of VZTF01009676.1, forward strand.
CTAATAGCCTCTTTTGCTATGGGGAAAAGCAATGTTTTTGTGGGTTCTTTCCCCTCCTTAATATCAGAGAATATTCAAGATGGAGCAATACAACTCTACTCCTCAGTACGAAGTCTTGGGCAGAGTATGTGGGACCCAGGACCACACGGTAGAAAAACATTTAAGAGGGAAAAAATAGGAAAAATAGGCCAATGCCTAGTTTTCCAAATTCTGCTGTAGTTGCTTCCTGATCATAACTATTCATGGAGCACATGTTTATAAGCAGTATGTGTTCATAAACGTTTTAATAATTATAATTTAGCTGGTTTAGGGTCCAATGGGTTTATTTCAGCTGTGTTTGAATTGCTGTTGGTATATTAAGTAATAATTTGTTACTGGAGTATGATTCCAATGACATCTGACAGCCAGCTAGTAACACTTCACGTAAATAGTAACTTCATGTTTATCCTTAATATTGCTAAAGTATTTTTAGTCCACTGTAGAGAAATAGTTTTAATGAATAACATACCTGAGCCAAATTGGGCTTAACTGCAGGCGCTTTGTGGGTCCATTAGGTCTCCTAGGATACCTCACTGGGAGGACTCTTCAACGACATTGCTTCTGTAAAATTCATTTTTTATTTGGTAGATCTTTTAGCTACCTGCCTTAAAGATCTTAATGTTTCAGCAGAAACCTGGGACTCCAGTTTCCTGGCCTATTACTTTATTCAGCAGCTGTTACAAACAGGCAGATGAACTCCAACATTCCAAGTAGAAGTTATCAATCTTACTTGAATTTTTGAGAAGAAAATTTTCTGTAAAACCTCAGAGATTACCTATGGTCTTTCAAACCAGACATATGACACCAAACTGTCTATTTCAATTCCTTCCACAGCATTTACGGCTGAAAATCACAGCATCTTACTACAGAAATAGCTTCACTAGGTTTCTAATAAGAATGTATAAAAATGTGGACCTGAAAGTCTTCTGGAACTGCCGAGTTACTTTCCCTCCAGTGCTGTTTCTTTCAGTTTATTTTTAACAGCTTATGAAGCAAGGCAGTATTTAGTAGCTATGTTTAAAGCATCTTAAACAATGAAGAAGAAACTCTACAAAGATATGGTTTTGTTTGTGAGACAAGTTAAGTTGCATAACCAGGTGATAGCAGATTTTTAGTATTATCCCTAAAACAAGCATCTGATGTAACTTTCTTTCACCATCAAGCAACTGCTCTTGCTCTGGGTACTTCACACAGCCTTCTTCAATATAGTGCTAAGTGCTCGGTACTCATCCGCATAAGACACCAAATAATTCCCCTGGCTTTGGCATACACAAGCCCCAATTTGTTGTATGTTTTCATTGCATTCTCCATTAATCATTTAGCAGAACTGTACAGAAGTACAGCAGCAACTTTCCCGATTTTTTCCTCATAAGTCAGTCCAGGAAGCCCCCAAGTAATTTCTGTGTTTCTCTGAACTTCTCTGGATTGTCTCTTTCTGACTAATCGTAAGAACGTGGCGAAGGCATAGCTTTCTGTGTCACAATACCTGGAGTCATGTCAGGTTCTTCCCACGCCCCCCAGCTCCAGAAGAAGTAGGTTAAGAAAGGACAAAGAAGTTATAAATTATATTCAAAGCAGCCAGGCTAACGCTTGACAACAGAGTACAGACTGCAGTTACTCAACCTTCTCAGCAATAACCACCAAAAAAACCCCCCTTCAGTGTAACATTTCAACGACCTTGTTCAGTCAGAGAGGCCATCTTCCCCTTTCACTTCCCTCCGCTCCCTTATCTTCCAAAGCTATCCTTAAGGAAACAGAAACAATTTTGCCCTCAAATCTAGTCTGCAAAACACTGAGCACAAAAGGACAGAACTTGCCATAGACTCCTCTGATGCCTTAGCACCCTCTGCTAAGAGGACTTTGCTGGAAGCCTCTTACAGATGACATCTCACGTTCCAGATCCTAAACTGGGAAGATAAAGCATATAAACAGTTTTTTGCCTGGTCAGAGCTCCTAAACCAAAGCCCACTCATCCTGTAGTAGAGTCACTGCTGAGACCCTGGCCAAAGCAAAATTAAAGTATTACACTGGTCATGACGTTTCCCAAGAAAATTGGGAAATTCTTGGGTCTTCCACACCTGGCAAGATAAAACTCTTGTCAGAGCTCCCAAGGAAAATTCAGGTTAGAATTTTCCTGTTCCACAGGAACTAGATGCTGCTCCCAATTGCTTTATTCCATACAAAGGAGATTGATTTTATTCTTTGCCAGGAATATGTTTCCCCCATCCCCTACTGTTACCAGTGGCTGCAAGAGAGAACTTCCACTTTGCGTTATTATTTCTAGCACCCCAGATGAGAGGTTCAAATCTGAGCAGGTGACTTGACATGCTCAGGATATACTATTGTCTTGTTATTATATCTTCCTCTCCACTGCAAACAACCATAGCAAGATTACCCAAACTTTAATTAATGTTTGCATCAGGAAAATTTATGTTAGACGCCTTTTTGTTCCTTGTACAACTGAAATCTCAAGACCAAGAGATCCTCTGAGTGGCCTGAAAAAAAGTGAAAGGGGTACATTTTCATAGCTTGATTTAAAAAATTGAGGAATTACACTGGGGTTTCCTATGGGGTGGAGATGACACCTCAAACTGGGAAACAGCTGAAACAGCTAGAAGTCAAATAGGTCACCCACAAGTCTGTGAACACTGCAGTGATGCTGAAGGCCTGTTAGTTGGAGGAGTAAATCTGTATAACAGAAGAGCACGGGATACAATTCTAGGGCTAGTGCTTGTGCTAATTAGCCAAAGCTGTAGTTTACTGTCTTACTCTAAGATGCCATAAAAGCCTTTTTATTCAGGTCACAGTGTGGTATCAGCAATTAGTAATTATTATCACACATATGTGTTTTACATTAAAAACAGCTGCTACAATGAAACACCTTAGAGCTAAAAAATTAAAAGATGGTTCATTGTACACCATTATTTTAGCACCTTTTAATTCAGCACACATATCCCTGTAGTGAACTATTTAAATTAAAGGACCACACTCCTTTTCTTCCTATAGGATTCCTGCATCATCCAATACAACTAGTTGTTGTGGAAAGGAAACTGTCTTGTGCAATTAAAAGGAAAATTGTTCTCAGGGCCCTGACTCAGTGGAAGTCAGGAGGTTTATTCCAAGTGAGAAAAAACCTCTGGAAAAGAATGAATATTTTAAATATTTAAGTCATAATATTATGGATGTGCATGTACATGGAAGAACAAAAGTCTTTAATTCTTTTCAGCCAGCTTGCTGTCAGGGTATATAGAAACCTGTTGTAAACTAAGACAAATTTTTTTTTTTTTACATTTGAAGTACTTCTGATAGTGTATCAGGAAAACAGGCAGTTGTTACTCTACCAGAATCTACTCTAATACAGGAGACACTGCAATGGAAAAGCAGGGCTCCTTGTAGACTTGCACACCCTGTCATAGTATCTTTTAAGAAATGAGGTTTTGCAATTTCTGAGGAGTCACATGCACCCAGACTTGAATCTAACTCAGATAATAATCTAAGCCGTGGGACCCTTCCCTTTGGCACAGTTCTGCTCTTCCTTACCAGAAGTCTGGCTTAACAGGCTGGTGCCTACAGGTCTCCTAGATGTGATGAGGTCTGACAAAACTGTATCATCACATTCATTCTTATTTAATTGCTTGCAAAACAGGATTGAACACTGCTTGAGTTCAATTTATTTTGGTTGGTTGCTTTTGTAAGCACCATCCATCCACGTCCTCTGACACAAGGCCAGCAAGTAACATCCTACAATCAGGGATTGTGCCAATAGCCTGGATCTATCAGCCATCGCTACACAAAGTGCAGCATGGGAGTATCACAGGGATCTCCATCACAAAAACAAGGTTAGTGTTGTACACTTATTAGTAGAGTAGGTTCCTCAAAGTGGCACATGGAGCCCTCAGACCATGCCTACACAGTTTCTACTGAGAGCAGTCACATCCGAGCTCATATACAACAAGCCACGAGAGTTTGCAGACAATAAAGAAAACCTCACAAACCAATCGTTGTATTTCACCTCTTCATAGCAACTCTAAAATGCTTGAATTGTATGGATATTCTCCCTCAAGAGGGCTGGGTTAGGAATGGATGCACATAATGAGCTCCCTTCTATTTATTTGATAAATTTCCCGTTCAATGGCAAGAACAGACTGAGAAAAACTGAAAACATATTTCCATATATTGACTGAGAAGTATGTTCTGTGTGACTTCAGCCTCAAAAATTAATTTCACAATGGGGAGAAAAAAAAAGGTCCATTTGTTTTCAGGATATGCACATATCTATCTACATGACAGATGGCTCCAGCTGATTTCAGCAGGAGTTCTCATGGACATTATATATCCCAGTCATTCAGCTCTTGTTGGGAGTGGCTCAAAACCCAGCTGAGCCAGGAGCTAAATGTGAGCAGCTATACATTAATCTTAATTGCTATTCTATAAATAGTCTGGGAAAGAAGGTAATGGGAAACCCCTGCCAAATTGAGCAACCAGAGGCATGAAGGGGTATTTTTGTGTCCCCTGCATTATTAAAAGGCCAAATAAGTGGTCAAATTAGAAGGCTCAAATACTGACATCAAACTCTGTTCTGAGCAAGAGGCTTATTTTGGCATAAAGCCAAAAAATCATAAAACTAATTTTCATCTGATAGTTTGTTATGTATTTTCACATTTCTCTGTTGCATTTCTTTAAGCTTCCCTTGTAAGATCCAAATTTGAGATCTTAGGGAACTGAACAGGCTGATTACTTGCATAGTAACTGTTTTCCTGGATCTTCAACTTATTTCGAAGAACCTTAAGGCCCTAGCTGCAGTAAGTTGGGAGGAACCAATGGGATTTCAGGGTGCCGAGCTTACCATGGGCCAAGGTGCATCCAGTTCTTCTGAGGTTCTCCACATGCAACAGAGAATTCTACCTCATACAGTGCCACCCAGAAGTACATGCAATGCTGCTGTGTCGGCTGAACCAACAGTTGTGGTGGCCAGGGGGCCAGAGAGCCCAGGTACAGAGGGAGCCCGCTGGTGGGCAGGCCCCAAAGTGCAAAACTCCCCTTTACCTCAGTGAGAAAGGCCTCTCCCATTGATCCTATGGAGATTCCGTCTGTCTGACTGGCCAACAGACAGACACCCCTTGTATCCCTTAAGAGGATGTAATCCAGCCCCCACTCCGCCCCCTCCTTATTCCCATTGGTTGTTCCTGTATTACCTCACCTCCCTCCTGTATCCCTTTATAGGTTTATCCAAAACGAAAGTGTGTCCTCTTTGCTCCTTGGCCCCTTCCCCTTTTGCCCCTTTGCTGCTTCCCCTACCCTTTGCTGCTTTCCCTTTCGCTGCTTTGCCCCTTGCTGCCTTTGCTGCCTCGCTCACTTGGCCCCTTTCGCCTGCCCCCTTGCTCCCTTGCCTCCTCCGTTGCCTCCTCGGACAGCATCGAGACAGATAAGTAATAAACTTCGGTGCTCCAGCAAGGGCCGCCTCTGACTCTTTTTGATNAGCAAGGGCCGCCTCTGACTCTTTTGCCTCTAGTGATGCCCGAGCTGGCTAGCTCAGTGTGAGTGGCTGTGTGTCTCCATCGCACTGGTGAGGGAGCTGGCCTGTGGGGTGCCAAGAAGCACCACTGGGGTTCCTTAGCCCAAGGTTCCCTTTGGAATAAGCAGCAGTTCCTCCACCAACACCCCACACTTACAATGCCGTCCTTACCATAGATACAAGAAGAATTTTTACTCCAATGGGAGGTGAAATCAATGAGCAACACCTGGAATGTCTGACAGACCAGGTCTTGCAAAGGCAGATCAAAACCCCTTAAGCCTTCAAAATACACACTAATTCTTCAGGAAGGGTCATGATAGGCAGGAGTTAGATATTCATGGACAAGGACACATGATTCTTTAGCAAAGTAGGGGAAAGTTGCTCCCACATCTATGAGAACTGGGACCTTGGAGACAGTCCTGAGGTCCAGAGAATCATGAATTCATGTTCTTCCAACCAAAACTACTCCACAGGATGTCTGCAGAAATAGGTTTGTCCAAGCCCTGCCAACCCCTGCTGCCTCTCAGGGCAATCAACTGCCAAACACAGCAGCAACTGGAAGGAGCCTGGGAAAGGAGGAGGAAACAATTTAGCCTCCTGAAGGCCTTGCCGCTGCTCTGCCTGACACCATATCAGTCACAAGTCTAGAGGTTTGTAAGCTTCCAACCTAAACACTCTTATCACCATGTACAGCTCTGAGCCCTGGGGGTTCCCTTCTGCCCATCACTGCAGAGATATGTTATCATCATTTTCTATCATGTAAACTCAACTACTGTTCAAGCTGCACTGATGCATGATAACCATACAGTGTTGATCATCCATATCAGGTTGAAAACATACCTGAACTCTGAGATGTTTGCATGGACAGACTGGTAGAGAAGCTTGACTGGTGGCCCTGCTTCCATAACGTTCTCTCCTTATTCTACTAGTTCTATGGACTGAACATACAGAAAAACTAAATATTTAACTAGAATTCATTTGGTTTTCATTAAAACAAACTTATAGTGAGAACAAAACCAGAATCTGATTTTCAATCGCAAAGGAAAAAAATCTTATTTGAAATTCACATTTCAACTTTAATTTGGTTTATTTTTCAGAGACCTGATCAACACTGTCAAACGTAGTACTACTTTTCATTTGCTTGATTTACTCCGCTACCTGCTTTACTTAGTAACTCCACTCAAAATAAGGAGGGAAAAAAAAAACCTATATATTTCAAAGTATCATCTGATAAAAGTAATAGCAAAGGGCCCATTAATACACAATCTGAAGAATACATCAAAATATTATCTACAAATAAATCCCTCAATTATTTGGCAATTCGCCATTTACACTTACATAAAAAAAAGGATAACATTTTTATGGCTACAGAGATAAATACATATTGGTATTCATGGAAATAACAAGTTTGTCTTGGTGAAAAGCTGTATAATATGACAGAGTAGAAATATGGATTAAATGTGGCCACATTTGCACTATGAACACAGGGCTCAAAGCTAGAAAAAAAAATAGGCCTTAAATCTTCAAGTTTCGCTGATGTAAATGTGAGCATGACAAATAAAGTTTTCCTATGAAAAAAGACTTGTAGAGCCAGTTTCTTATTCTGCAATCAGAGAAAGACCGACACGCTACAGAGAACAAGGAATCCATCCTTTCGATGTGGGAAAGCAAGGGAATGTCTCTTTCTGGACAGTAGCACGCACCTGCACCACAAGAGGCACAGGTGACTATGCTGTTCATCACCCCAGGGGCACCTACGCTTCACTTGAACCTGTGAGTTCTGGCAACATCTCCCAGCCTGTGCCTGTATGGGATGCTGAAAGACCCAAGCAGGGCAGACAGGCTTGCTGGACTACCACCAGCATGCCCCGCTGGGTGAATTACCTCTGCCCTGGCTGCTCTGTCTGGGAGAACTCCAGCACATTCCATGCAGCTCAAATACATCTTACTGAAAGTCCTAATTTATGACCAACCTATACAGAGCTTTCCAACTGACCTGTAATTGGTGGGAAAATGTCATGAGGAACACCAAGCTAGACTGCAAGGATTGTTATGCATCTTTTCATACAAAGCCATATAATTCCAAAATCCCTTCAGATATGTCCAATATAAAAATCTGCCTGTCCTATATCAGTGAGAAAGTTTGGTTAGCCCAAGGTCCTATATCCAGTACAGATATTCTCCATAGCTTAGGGAATGGTCAACAGGGGGTAAACATTGTCCCAAGTATTTCCTAATTCTGCGTGAAGATTAGGATATTCCTAAATCAAAACAGGATTTTTGTGCTTAATAGCCCTGAAAAACTTTTCTTTAGGAGATCCATCCTGTCACTTTTTGAGCCCACGCCAACTTTTTCTGTTCAATTTCACAGTCAGATTTGTGTCATGTGAAGAAGCACCTCTTGCTATTTTGTTCTGAAAGTGCTTCCTGATAACAGGCCACAGGATCAACAGTAGCTGTCATCTGGGAGAAATTTGCAACCATTGCCCTAAGCTCTTCACTCGCAACTTCAGACCTGCACTGAATCCCCTTATGGGAAATCTCTTGCAGAATTATGATAAACTCATCTCTCATCCTGATCATACTTGAGAACCTTACTCTACCTTTACTGTACCTTGCTTTGAGAAGTAGAGGTGGTTGGCAAATATACAGGGGGAGACGCCTCCAACCACAGACAGGACTTGAGAGCTGAGTATACCATGGACCCATATTATCCAAACACAAGTGAATTGGTAGTCATGAACAAAATATCTTTACTGGTTGCTACTCTTTTCTCCAAGTGCAGCTCAATCTGGACTTTTATATTTCATTTGAAAAATCAAAGCAGCACTCTGTGTGACAAGTGTTGTTTCAGAGCCTACCTGAAGCTTTTTTTTTTTCACCATTATAATTGCTGTATATCAAAAAGCCAGATGTACTCCAGCTTTGGTAGAAAAGATTGGACTTATGTATGCCATCAGTATTAGGCTGTGTAGCTCTGTCCCTTTTTTACTAAGAAGCATATAGATCATGCAGCACACTCTGTCCTCAGATCTCTGTGAAGACCACAAAAGCTGCTGAAGGAGGGTGAGGTTAACAATAAGTCATGCTTGAAACCCCTCCAGGCGATCCCCCACCATTCCATCCATACCAGGATCATTCATAGTTGCACATTCCGTTCCTGAAGCCTTGTCTACCACATATGTAAGCAGAAGCATTGGCCTGCTAAAGACTAACTACGATTCTACACAAACATTTTCTGGTTTTGATCTCTCTTTCTGACCCTAAAGACAGACCACAGATGTCTTGAATAAGTAACTATAAAGTTCTTGGTTTCTTACTAGAGCTAGGAAAGAAAGATTTCATGGTTAAGCAGGATAGGGCAAAAACATCAGGAACAAGAGCTATCTTTTCCACCTTTTTCATGGCAAAGGTTGACCAAATTCTCTGAGCCTGGATACTTTCTGTAGTCGGAAGACCTCCTCTGTTTTAATAGTCTTCATCTAAAGCTTTAGTCTCAGTAAGCAAAACCACCATCTTTAAGAGTGAGCTATATTTTACACAAAAGGATTACTTACGTCAAACCTTCATGCCCACCACTGCCCAATCTGTTGAGAAGAAGCAGTGCTGTGTGTTCCTGATTAGCTAAAGAAGCACACAAGAAAGGCTTTGGAAGAGTTTTCTATTTCATATTTGTATCTGTGAATGAGCCAAAAGGTATTAAAACGAGGAAAAGCACTTTCAGAAGAGCAAATCATCCATCACACCTTTCCTCCTTTCCCCCGACAACTACTTTTGTTTAATATTAGCTTCAGTAACAACAACAACAAAAAAAACTCATTACAAATTACCCAAGCTACAAGATAGCTTAAATATTAACAAGCATGTAAAGCCACTGGGGGTAAGAGCCTGGAGCTGTATAATAATAAAGCAAGACTCAGCGAGATTCCATAATTATTTGTTACACAACCCAAGAAACTAGCTAGAGCATTTCTAAGATTACACACCTCGCTTATGATGCCTAACCATGCCAGAAATTACATAAGGCTTTTTATAACATAATCATTTATCATTAAAAAGGCAAAACAAAGGGTCATTATGACCAGAGGTGACAATCCAAGAATTAGTTTACTTAGGACCTGATCCAAAGCCCATGATAGTGATTTGCATACATTTCAACATGCTTTGAATCAGACATTGAGTATTTTCCATGTTGTTCCTTGTTTTGCTTCTGTGGAACTAAAGGACTGGGACCGTAGAGGAAAATGAAGTGGGCATATGTTCCTGTCAGAGCTGAGAAATCAAAGCTGGCACTGATTTTGTTGGTGGTAGCATCTGTTTTACATCCTTCCAGAAAGAAGAAAAAAAAAAAAAAAAAAAAAAAAAAAGGCTGCACATCAATTTAGATCCCAAAAAATGGNAAAGGCTGGCCATCAATTCAGATTCCCAAATATGGGTTTGAATGCTTTCTAGGTATTTCACGTCTGGAAACGCTGACTTATGCAGACAGCCCTAGCAACACTTGCAGGGAGCATCTGAAGCAGTTCAGATACAAGTGGATACATCTACCCCTAGGCACTTTTATGTCAAGAAAAATGCAAAACACATGACCAGCTGTACTGTTATAGCAGGAAAATTACATCTGCAGCATGGAAATTGAGTCCTCAGCTGTAAGTCTAGCTCTATCCATCAGGAAGCCCTTTTGGATAAGAGCAGACACCCTAGTGAGACGGTTTATCTATAGAGCTGCAGGTGAGGACTCTACATGTTCCCTTCCTCCAGATATGTTAAGGACTGTGGAGAGCACACAGCTCAGTGGGGAAATACTATGAGCAAAAAGAGAAAAAAAAAAGAAGAGAATAATTCTCCTACATACAGTCATATATATTTACCCAGAAAACATAAGACTCCTGCCTAAGAAGCAGAACAAAGGCTTTGAACTGACTTGACAGGGAACAATCTGCAGGATAAGGTTCAAAAATATCTCACTGTGTAAGTGCTGCTCTGCAGCAGTTAATCGTCATTAACCTAGAGTCAAAAAATGAGTGAGGCGAGTAAAATCATCTCAGAATACAGCAGAAATCTAGAGTCTTGAATATTGGGGTGAATGTGGACAGGGCCCAGTTGTTAATTGCAGAATTTTCCTAAAAGCTCAACAACCATTAAATGAGGCTTGCAGGATCCAGGTGCTTTGTTTTGTCCTAGGAAAACAAAAAAACTTTAATAGCGCCCAGAGAAGTCTCCTTGCAACTGAGCAGGACAATCCCCACGGGCAGACTAACCTGGGGTTTTGCTTGGTTTCTGTGCCTCTAACTTGTTTGCAACATCCACATCTCCAGATCCCTGTCTGACAGTAATACCACTCAGGGCTGACAGAGCATCCTTGGTCTCTCCAGATTCATAACTTCTCCTTTAGCCCACATCTCTCTCAGTGTAGTTTGTAAGCCTTAAGCCTGGCATCAACCAAGAGCTGCACAGTGCTTCTCCAACACGCACTTTGTCTTTCCACAGACACACTGTCTGGTAAATTAATCAGGTCAACACAGCAGTGGGCACCTCTCCATTGGGCACAATTTCTTCTTGTTAACTGCTTTCTGGATAGAAGGATTCACAGTGCTGAACAACCAAGGGTCCCACCAAAGCATCCAAACTCCATTTCTAAATCCTTTTGATCCCCACTCAGCAGAGCAGAGACCTGTAGCACAGAGAGGTGCTGGTCTGCATGCCTTGATTTATGTCTGCAGTAGGTCTGGGGATTGAATCTACCAAGGACTTGCCCAGGAGCTCACCTCCATAGAGGCACTGGAGGTGCCACATCTTCTGGTTCTGTGATGTCCAAATCTGACCCCCAAATGCGATGCCTGTGCTGTGCGCTAGGAAAAGTCTCTTTGCAGTCAAGGATCAGAACAAAAAGCTTCACACCCACACAAACCCCAATGAAAAAAGGAGAATCAATGAAAAGGAGATTCTTCTCTCCCCCTACCCAAATGATTAGTGTGTTAATTTGCCTTTCCCAAGATATTCGGTCTTCCATTTTCTTCAGCAACAATCCCTGGACACACTAATCCTTTTCTGCACAGACTTCAAAATCTCAGATTCAAAACTTCCCCTTTTCTATCATCCACCCTTACAAAAGGAAGAACTATTCCTACAGAACGTATTTGGCTCTCATTCTGTTCTTGAGACACGTGCTTTCAAATGAAAGGATAAGACAGAATTGGATATTACTTCTTGGACACAAAGCTAAACATCTTTTAATATGAGGGAATTTGTAGTTACTTGTAGGAAAAGGCACTTTCTAAGCCAAGATGGGTTTAGCTTTCAACAGGAGCATCAGTAGCCCTTACAAACCTTGCATCTCTTAGATCTACTTGGTAGGAACAGACACTTTACTATTAGAACAGACAAAACACCCACATTATTCTTTCTCCCCCATTAGCCTGAGCTCTAACTAGTATTGTCTCAGTTTGGAGCCAGTTTGCTTTCTCTTGACTCCAGTTTCTACAACTAGTGATTGGCATACCATCAAGAACAAAAACGAAGCAGAGCCTTTGTAGAGGTGTGCAGATAATCAAGGCAACACTGCAGCCTGCAGGTGCCTTTTAAGATAACAACAGGACACACCTGGATACTCCACTGTTCTCCACTCCCAGAGGACAGCACACTGGCTGTGCCAGACTAGAGGATCTTCTGAAGTCACTTTAATGGGCTGTGTATTAAGCAGACCAAGATAAATTATTCAGGCTGTATTCATAACTAGAAGGAAATAATGATTTACCTTTCCTTTCCACCCCACCCCCCCACCCTTCTCAGTAATTGAAGGACTTGGTGAAGGTTATTTGCAGAATTCTTTACTTAACCTTGGATCCTTACGTATATGGGAAACACTACATACCTCAAGATGATGAACAATAAATGTAATTGCACACAGAACTGGGAGCATAAGAAAGAAACAGAGACTTAGGAATGAAAAGGAGCACACAAGTAGGGACCACATCAGCTAACACTTCTTACCTTCTTTGCTTTAGAAGCCAGATAGCTTGTTAAAGTCCCACTAAGCAGCCTGGTGAGGGCAACTTTTTTCAAGTCTATTGTCCTCCTCCATTGCTTTAACATATTCCTCTCCTTGGAGCTCAGGTGCTTTACCGCCTCCATTTTCAAACTATTTCAGGTGATCCTCTTCACTTAAATTACCTCTGAACTTCAGATCTTTTGTCAGCTTCTTCAAATAAGAGCCAGAAATAGCAGCTTCTTTTATTGCTTTCTCCACATTCCTAGGTTAAATACTCTCAGCACACTCCAAAATTTTGATTAATTTTGTCCCATAATTTTTTTATTAAAAACCCCTCTATGAATTGCCTTTTAAATCCATCTAGTAGTTATTCAAAACCAGATTCTGCTCTAAATCCTCCAGTCAGTTTTGTAACCTCAGAAGACTTATGGATCTTTACTTTTATTCCCCAGAAGCAACCAGCAGGTGCTCATCTCTTCTTCTCTGGAGAAAGTCTAAAATTCTTTGCATGTACTGCAATATTTCTCTTTTGTTTCCCTGTCTCACTTCCATGGTAGTTTATTTCGATATAGCAGTCATAGAATCCACCTGCCAGGTTTCTGCAATACCTCTTATAACTTACTTTTGGCTGTGGTCTAAGGCTTTGGATACTTTTTTTTTTGATTGCCATACCCTTAGCATTAGTGTAGTGAGATCTCAAGTGCTCACTTCACTGCCCTATTATTCTCAGTCATGTTTCTGTGATGGCTTTTATAAGGCTCCCCATTCTACCCCCAACAGGTGTCAGGATACTCATTTAGCTGTGGACTCCTACCAAAAGTCTTTTCAAGCCTAGTTCTGTCTTCTGTCTAGAAATGCTTTCTCCCTGCTTAGCTGACTGGACATCATCTTTTATTTCTTCTTTCTCAAAGCACACAAAGCTCATGACCAGCAGACACAGAGCAACTCTCTCCAGTCCCTTTGCTCAGCCACACATTCCACTCTGGCACCTACCTGTTCCTGCCTGACTCTCTACTTACAAGGACAGGAGCTGTGACTCCCCCAAGCCCCAGACTTATTTCCCGTTTGGATAGGGTCACACCTGGCTGCGGTTCCTGGGCACCGACATAAGAAAAAGCAGTCAGAGGAATGCTATCACAATTCATCTTCCCATGATGTCTCCAACTTAAGCACTTCCTACTGCACAGAACAGGGGAAGCAATCTGAAGACAATTTCTGTCCCCTTCTGAAGCCTGCCACTGATCATCAACAACCTCTCTGGCAGCCAATGACCTCTCATCTCTCAATATTTTAGACAGTGCACTCATGGAACCTTCTCTGCCTTTTCTCCTAGAGAAAGTCATTCACAGGCTCATACACAAAATTTCAGCTTGTCTTATCAACACCCTCTGCCTCAATTACTTTTAATTAACAGCATCTTGATAAAGAATCACTCAACTTTAACTTCAAAGATACCGAGAACTAACCTACGTGTTACAAAAGCCAAACAACAATAAGGTCCAAGCATACAACAGATTGCTTTCTGCTGAAGATGACAACTCCTTTTCTTCTGTCTCTCCCAGATTACCCGAAGGGGATTGGAACAACTCACACTACAGCTACTGGTCAAACATTTAGTTGTTCCAAAAACCACATAGCAAGTGCTACATCAACCTCCCTGTTTACAAGCTACAGATAAAACCCAATTATGGCCACTACCCCAAACTCTGGGCCACCCTCGTTTTTATGGTTGCCTTAATCAGCAGTATATTGAAAAGAACTGTGCTGCTCAGGCTTAGAGTATTTGCACGTGCTCAGCCTGGCCTTACATTCCCTCAGAACAGCAAGCAGGTGATGGTCATCCTTCAAGTGGTCTCTCATGTTTATACAAGCATGGGTTTGCGGTGGATGTTAGGTCCCTCGCCCCCAGTGTAGTTCCTAGTGCCATGGTCTCTCTCCTGCAGCTGTCTGACACAGGCACAATTGAAAGTGATGTGATGGACATTAGTTATTGGAATGGCTTCTGCTTTGTCATTTTGTCTACCTTTTTCTACGTGTAGATGGATCCCTCTCACTACTCGCTGCTCACCACAGTGATGGTTTCCAGGATGGGTGCCAGGCATGCACAGTAGGGAGAGAATATGAAGCCATGACAAAAAGACGGAATGGTGTGAACCTCATAAGTTCAGTTTATTTTATATTTTCAATATTCCAGTAAGAGGTCCTTAACTTTCTGTGCCCTTGAGGAAGAGACAGATGTTTTGAAAATTCATGTGATTTTTCAGCTTCTCCAAAACTGTTCTCTTCTGGCCCAGAATTTCACCATGCACCTAAGGCCTGTCTTGTAAATAATGTTTGAGTGTCAATCTGTAAGTGAAGTAATGTGTGATTTCTGACATTGTCCACATGACACAAATGGGCAGGAAAATGTAGTCAGAGTATTAAGTGTTTGTGCTATGTTGTATTTTCAGTGAAGAGGAGCCAAAGTTAAGATTGAGTTTGAATATCGTGTTTAAGAAGAGCAAAAAGCCATAGAAATACCACTCCCTTCAACCAGAACTAGGACTTTTTAATGATTATTACTACCTTAGAAGTAAAAAATAATTGTTGGGGGTTCTTGCTTGTTTCTCATACTCAGTTCAAAGCTGTTGACATTAGTGAAAAGTTTCTAGTTTAGAATATGAATTGGGTCGCTCCTTTATGGATTTATTTTTATTGAGAAATAACAGAAAGTAAAATACCTGTGAAGACAGTGAAATTATCTCAGTGGAAGTACATTGGGGTAAATAGGAATAAAGTAGTTCTTAATGAAGCCCCAGAAGGGCCCTCAATAATTCAAGTGAGCTCTTGCAAAGGGGCTTTTTTGCTGATCTAGGAAGAAGACCAGAATGTAACACTCACTCCTGCAGTTCATAATAAAACCCCGTTGAACCCCAAAATAGCAGAAGAGAACAGAGATATGGCCTGTCTTTTGATGGTGTAATGCTGGCACCTTAAACAGCCATCCACATGGATACTGTTAGCTAGTTAGAGACAGGTTCTGTGCTGAAGGGCTCAGAGTCCAAATAGGTAAGATAAAATGCAATATAATAAGAGCAATCTTCTTAACCCCGTTTTATGGGTAGGAAACAGAGCTCTGAAGAAATTAAGTGCCTTGCCGCTCAAAGCCATACAGGAAATCAGTGTCAGAGGAAACAAATTCAAACCTTAGTGTCATGGTCGTTCCTTCCTCTTGATATGACTTTAACCATCAGGGCTGCTTTCAATTAAGTCTTTTATTGAGGACATCTCTTTCCAGCTATGCAATTTTTTTTATTGCGTATCCCACATGGTGGACCTGTAGAATTACAAGTGTCTCCAGCCAGGTTCTTTACTGTGTTTTATGAACCTTAATGAGCCCCCCCACAGAAAGCCAAAATACCTCCACTGAGGGGGAAGGGAGCAGGGAATTAGAAATAGCAGCATTGTATGCAGCTTTTAGTGTGCGGTCCAGCCTCACGGAGTGGTGTGTAAACAATCCGATTTGCCACGTTTAAGGACAGGCACAATTTTAGGAAATCCAAACACCCTGTTAGCCTACTGACCTCTAGATAACCTACTTCAGCAACAATGAAACTTACAGTGTGCTGGGGAGGTGGAGGGGCAACACTGGGAAGATGCTTTGCTGCCATAGGAAATGGGCCAAGGAAAACTCTATCATCATTTTGATGTTCGTTTGAAGAGTCTGTAAAAGGAGAAGAGTATCAGCTTCCTAAAAAAACTGTTTCCTGACAGAAATTTGCAGTGATTTTTTCTGCCCTAGCAGCACTAGCTAGGTGGTGCTGCTTCCGCTTGCCTTGATCCTCTTACCTGAGAACTCTGCTTTTCCACAGACCAAGGTGAAATGGAATCCAAAGAAAAAGTAGCTCCACATTGTCCACAGCTTTTCAACCTGAAGGCACAGAGGGAGTGTGCAAGTCAAGCTCTTCTGCCTTAGATGTACAGTCTTAGTGTGGAATGTGGTAATTCGTATGAAGGGATACCAGAAACATAAGCACAGACACAGAATTGAAATTGGAGGGGAAATTAGGGTCAAAAGCAGCAGGGGGGTTGTTCACATGGCTATTTGACAGCAGCACATGTTCAGTAAGCAGCTGACTGTGTAAATACCTTCAGTCCACCTTGCCTAGGTTTCTTTTTCCTGTGCACAGTCAGGTGTTGGTCACACTGTCACTAAATCCTTTCTATACGGGAAGGGCTGTGAAGGGATGTTACACTGTGAGGATGCACTAGCATTTGCGTTTTTCACCTAGGAATGCAGTCTGCTTGCATCTTTTGAAGTGCTTTCTTGGCTAATTCAACTGTCCCCATCCTTTAGCTAATCTACTGCTTGGAAATCCACATTGAAGTGACTTGCCCAGTGACAAGGCAGAGGACAGAAGGGATGTTTCTTCATTTTCTCTAGCCAGGATCACTTTTAGCTGCTGGGAATGGCTCTAGTGATTAAAAGGAGATTGCATGCATCATTATTTTATCTAGTTCAATTTGTTGGTGTTTTTAAAGCTGTGGAAAATGTGTACTATGGGAAAATGGAGGAGAAAGAAAGACTTTTACAACTGCATCGGCTTTGTGGTGGAATATGAAGGAACCCTAGAACAGCACTGTTAGGTGGGCTAGCCGCAGCAGTGGATGAAGAGAAACACAGTCAGGCTACACGGAATAGTTTCGTTGCAAGCCTGTCTCTATTCAATCTTTTGAAAAAATCATTTGACTCTTTCCCCTCTCAGTCCTTGCTAGTGACATACTGGAGTTTTGTTACACCCAGCACTTGGATAAATAAAATCACCACACATGGATCGTGTAGGAATAGCAACAGCCGTGAGTACAGTATTGTAAGAGCAAGAGATTTTGTTCTTTATCACCTTGTTACATTGGTCCTGCAAGCCTAGCCATAAAAAACACCTTGTAACAATACCTAATATCCAATATGTCTGCAGCAAAACACATTTTTCATGTATCAAATCCGTGCACAGCACAGAAAGAGTGACTTGGAACGGGAAGAAAGACGAAACATTGAGCTCTAGGAAAACTCAAAGGAACATTTTATTGTAACATTTATAATAGAAGTTGGGGGGTTTAGTTTTGCCTCAAGGTGTAACTTGCTCATGAAAGTTCTGGAAAACCTGCTGTGTATAAGAACCCTGGCCTATGATGTCAGAATTCATTATGCACACAGGGGCTATTTACAGCCTTGTAAAGTTGTAGACAAGGAAATTGTTGCTGAAATATTGTTTCAAAAGTTTAAAGGTAATCATTCTACTGATGTATACACCTCAGCTATTGAACAGATCTCTTAAACAGTTCCTGTAAACTGAAAAAATCATATGGCTTGAGTTGTAAACATCCACTCATGTTTCTTCATATGTATTAGGTATAGAATTATATATATGTACAGGGGTAACTGTGAGATATTTACTTCTATGCACAAGTTATCTGCTAACTTATAAATTAAGCATATGCACAAGGTGTTCAGAAATAAGACAAACTGAAAGCAATTTTCACTGGCATCTTTTCACTCCCCATTCAGACACTTAAAATAACAAAGAAGAGGAAGCAAACCAAGAAAAGAAGGACGGCAAAGAATTAAACCCAGAAATGAACAAACATATTTTCAGCTTTCTAGATCTAAAGGTACTTTATCAAAGAGACTGAAGCCTTAATTGAAATATGTATTTCTTAACAGAACATCTGTGGATGCATGAAGCCCCATCTAGGATCAAGCAGAATTCAGTGCAAAACTGCTGGTTAGTTTAATGCATCAGGAGAGTCTGCAGGAACCACTTGAGAAAGCAGTGAGTCCGGGTCTGTTACAACCAGGACTGGCACTGCTGTGTTTAAAACTGAGGAAGAAAAACTTTGGCTGTAGAGTATGCTCTGTTTCATTTGATTGCTGCATGCTGTTTTATTCTTTGGCTCTAAGCATTTTAATTGCTGCTATAGTGATTTTTCCATCACCCTGAACGGGCTTTGTGACCAGATGTTATTTGTCAATTGTCCCACAGTAGCTGGCAATAATATAATTACAGAAATATAGAAAAATATGCTCAGCACTGGGGATTAATAGCCAATCCAAGCATTTTCCTACTGAATAATCTGTTTCCAAATATTCCTTCTCGCAGCAGTCCAAATTATTTTCTAGCTCTGGATGAGGTAACTTCCCAAGCATTCCAGTTATATTTATTTTTTCTAATGCACTTGTCAGCTACTTCAAACTCCACCCCAACTCCTGACAGCAAGGCCAGTCGAACACCCTCTCATGGTGGTTTCTTGGGGAACCAGCTCACAGCCTCAGAAATGGACTGCACCCAATGGCAGGAGCCCAAAAATAACCCCACCACTTCCGCTTTTTTCAATGCGCCTGCATTGTTCAAATCGCACTGAGATATTACTACTGATTAATTCTGCTGTATAAATAACATGCAAAATGGAGGAAAGCTTTAAGCTTTCTTTTTTTTTTTTTCCTGCTTTTATTCATGTTCGCAGTAAAATTTACATTGCCTTCAATAAGCTCTGTATACCAGACTAGCACTAACACAGTTTCATTAACTTATCTGAATTACCCCTTGTTTATTGCAGCAGCAGTGAGTGGAAAATCAAGGCCAGTGGGATAAGAAACAATCCTATTATCCTGTCCATCAAGATTGCTCTGGTTTTAGCATTGAGGTTTAGTTTTATCATTGGCTTTTTTGGTCACGTAAGCTTTTACACCATTCCTTGCTCTCCACAGCTGTTTTGGTCAGTTCGCCCTTGTCTCAGTCTTTCAACTCTCCTCCCTCCTGCTGCTGCTGAGCTTCCTACTTCACCAGATCTACCCAGGTGCAGCAGGCAGTTTGTCAGCAATTCAAGGTACTTAGTGATCCACTCGGATAGCAACAGAAAATGAACGTCAAGATGACAATAGTCCTTCAGATCTGAGAATTCCTCTGTGCTATCAAAACAGACAAGTCCCAAAAGGCAACAGTATGCATGGAGAATGTGATCAAGGCACAAACCAGGCAAATTTCTATCACATCCCTCCAACCCTGTAAACCAAAGGCATCACCCATTTACTTCCATGGAAAATACTTATGCTGCCATATCTTATTCACGCATAGCAGAGATCACCAACGCATCCAGTCTGCCAAGACACATGCAGTGATACCACACCCACCTCATGCATAAATACCATTTTCAAAATGGGATGGCTGAGATTTCACCTCAGTGTTGGTCACCCTGATATTACTCAGTAGTTTTGTTGGAACTGGAGTGGAGCCACAGCTGAGGGAAACATTAGGGAAAGAAAGATAATTGTACATGGCACTTGTTCCTTTAACACATAGCCTGTCTGGACTGCACTTGCTGGTGTGTTTATGCAAATGCTTTAGGTACATGCTATGTGTATGCCTATATAAAGATAAAAAGCTAAAAGTTGTGTGTGCGTGAAAACGTGTTTATACCAATATACGTAAAATCTCTTATGGTTTTCCATTTAGGAGCTAAGTAATTGATAACAATCCTGTTGCTCCTAACGTTCAGCTGGGAATGTGCCACTTTGCAGGGCTAGGTCCACTCTCTGAGGAGAAATAACTTTAAAATAAAATTACAGATGGGTTGAAAAGATAGACAGCCTTTGAGACATGATCCGGATGTGCAAAAATATCACTGTTAGTTATTTCTACACCCAGATGTCCTGGTGAGATGAATGTGCCAAAGTGCTACAAGTGCTCAAATTTTTAAAGAAAATGCCATATCTTCACCCTCAGCACCAGATTCATATTTTGTGTGAAGCTCAGAGAAGATTCATGTGAAGCTCAGAGACTTGAACCTGCTACCTCCTGTGAGCCAATTTCCCCTTGGATCCACACTGCAGATTTCAAGAGTTGGAATAAGTTATGCTTTGGAGAATAAATTAGTTACTGGCAGGACAACTTTGGCAACAGATTCATCTCCCAATCAGTTGCTTCACTAGCATTCTTCTAGCTGGGAGAAAAGGCCATGTCCTCTTGGGTCTGGTGTTTCTTGGAGTGAGTTTGTAATAAGATTCAATTTGGAGAACAAAAGATATGATGTTTTCTGTTAAACAGATATGCTCCTGCTCTGTTAAGACTTTTTCTTTTCTTTCTGTCTCTTTCATGAGAACAGAAAGAGTAGAAGAGTTAGTAGTAGAAGACAGGGGAAAAGCCTAATTAAAATTAAGCAGGATTTGAATAGCTGAATTTGAATAAATACAGGACTTTCTATCCTCTGTACCATGTGAAGCAGCAGAGCTGCCTTCCCTGAGGGAAATCTCTACCTCTCATCCTCTTCACGGCTGTTGTTTCACTTCTTTCTTGGCTCTCTTTTAGATGTCTTCAGAGCCTCCAAGCCAGTATGTCTGATCTGTTGAAATAATCAGATGCATGGTTAGCCATAAGACACTTTAGCCAATGTCTTCCCAGAATGCAGGAAACTAAGTCTCTATCCCATGAAGATGCACACTGTTGTTCCAATGCAGAGCCTCTGGAAAAGTGGGGACAGGACACGGATCAGTTTTCGTGTGCAGCCTGAATCAGACACTCCACACAATTGCCCCCACTGTGTATTTGTTGTGCTACAAGAGCATCTGTCTATTCCCACCGCACACTGTAGCTGCATTGCCCTGTGGCTGGACATACAACTAGGAGTGGACTCCTGAATACAGTGAGTATTGAATGTATTTCCTTTGACACAGCTTGGGAAGTGCTGTGATGAATTCCAGAAAGCTGTAAACTCCCCAGAGCATTAATTTGCTCTCCTAGCATCTTTCATGCATGATACTGGATTTCTGGGGTGACAGCTGGAAATGGAGCCAGATTCTGACCACGAGAGCTATCCCTCCCCTGCCATGGCAGAGGGAGCCCCAGGCTCCCTGCTCGCTGCCCAGACCCAGAGCAAGAGGTTTATTTAGATCCACATAACCAGCACCATTCCTCCCAACAAATCTCACCCTTCCTCTCCCTTCGGTCCAAACAATAAAAACTTGTCTCGAAGTTTTAATAAAGACAAACATATAACGTATGTGTGATGTCAGCCTCGTGTTTAAAAGGCGTAGCAGGTATTTATAAGCAGAGGATATTACTCTGCCCTGGGACAAATCAGAGGAGAGAGTTTTCGCTTCTGGAGTGATGTGGGATGTTTAAACCCAGCCTGGCAGTGAGGAGGACCGGGACCCGGGTGGGGGCCGCCCCTCTCCGCCTGTCAGCTTGGGAATTTATTTTCGTGGCAAGAAGCAGGCATGGCTGGCGTTATCGGTAGAGATGACATGAGAGCCAAACAAGGTGGCCTTTGAAACCGGAGGTGTTCCTCCTCTTCCTCTCCACGCAGTGGCATAATTCATCTGAATAGGTGGCGAAAAATATGGATATAGACGTATCTTTAAAACTGTGCGGCTCGGGAGCTGTTGTGGGAAGGCGCCCAGCGGGGGCGAAGCTGGGAGCAGTGGGCTGGGGGTGGCGGGGGTCCCCGGGCGCCCTGTCCCGGCAGGTAAGGGATGCCCGAGCCCCTATTCCCAGGATCCCAGCGCCACCCAGCGGAGAGGCCGGGCCGCCGCCGCGGGGCCGGGGGTCCCCTCCCGGGGCAGATCGGGCGCCCCGGTGGTCCCTCCCTCCTCGCCCGGACACACTGCGGGGAGGAGGTGGACAGCTTGCAAGGACATCGTTTTAAAACCTCACTTTGTATTTTCGGTTTTTTGCTCCTGTACTGCGGTGGAGGAGCTAGATCTGCCAAGCTGCAAAGCCCTAATGAATTTGGGAATGCAAGCAATAATGGTGTAAATGGCGTGGAAGTGAAAGTTTAAAAAAAAAAATTTAAAAAGGAAAAATAAATCATGAGGAGGGTTTTTTTGGCCTGGACTTCATGATTCCGAAAGGTCAGTGGTATCATTTTGACGTTGATTATGTAGCTGTTCTGGTCTCAAGTCTGCTCCCCTCCCCTCCCAGCGTGGTGTGCGAGGATTGTATTTGAAAGGGAGGAAGCAGATACCGAAAGTGATGGCTGATGAATTGTCTAAACCCTTCAGGGACATTTCGTGCGGGGGACGGAGGCAGCTCATCAATAAAGGCCTCCCGGATGGAGAAGGGAAAGCGAGAAAGGGTGATGGGGCTGGGGGGGACATGGACCCCAGAGGCACAATTGCTCCTCCCCTTCCCCTTTGATCTGGTGGGGGATCGTAGCAGACACAGGGCTTTGCAGGTAACGGTGTAAAAAGGTGTGTATGGAGGGGGGAGAGGCGGGGAGATGCANACAAAAAAAAAAGAAAAAGAAGAGGAAAAAAAATTAAAATTTAAAATCGGTTTTACGGTTTCCTGCTCCCGCACCTCGAACCGGCCCTACTGAGGGTCGCCGAGGCGGGAGGTAGCGGGACCGCGGCCACAGCAGCCGTGCCCGGCCCTGGCATGCTAGTTCCCGAGGTGCGATCTTGGATTATTACTTTTTTCCAAACTATGTTCGTAAATCATGTAATAATCCGGCACTCAGTAACTTTGCCCTACCTTTGAGTGGGTCGTTATGTTTTATGGGCTTTACTTAAAAATTAATGCAAACCTCTCACGAAAGGAGAAGGGGGCACGGAGGGGGAGGCGGCGAGGAGGGAAGGAGAGAGCGGGGAAACCTGCTCATGATTAGTGCCTTCCCCAGCAGCGGGGCCGGGGCTGCGGGCGAGCTTCGCTCCACGGCCCGGGGGCACCGCCGCGATGCGGGTGAGGGGCGCGCAGGGTCGCCCGGCGGGGCCGGGTTGGTGGCTGCGCGCATCTCTCCGAGCCCTTCTTCCTCCGAAATTAAAACACCCTCACACACCCTCCGGTGCTACCGACACGCCTGCCGTCCCAGCCGTCCCCCGAGGGCTCCCCTCTCGCTGCTCACCCGACGAGCCCCGCTCTCTGGCGCCGAGGGCTTCCCGCGGAGCTTTTCACGCGGGTTTCTGCGGGAAGAGGATGCCGTCCCGCCGGGGGCGGCGGCGGCCGGAGGGATCGGCTTGAGCGGGGAGCTCTTGGGGGGACGGCGGGGAGCAGGGAGAAAAGCACAGCCCTCCGCCAGTGCCGGGGGCACCGCTGGCTCCCTCGCCCCACTGAAACTATTTGTCTGCTGCAAATGGTATGGAAAGTAATTATGGTCGGCGCATGTATGAAAATTATTGACAATGTGTAAAGTTAGAAATCTCATTTGATCGGAATGTAAACTTGGGCGGGGGAGAAGCCAGTCAAAAAGGTGCCGTGCGTTCAGATCTCGGGCCAAAGCGTGTTTGCCCTTACTCGCGGCTGTCAACGGGGAATGCAGAGCAGGGAGACGGGAGGGCTTTTCCTACAGCCTTGCAGAGACACGATGAATCCCTACAAGGGCCGCCGCTAACGTTTTTTGCACTGGCGCTGATGGCACTTGCGCGACCTTTACCACTGAGAACCGATCAGGATGTGAAGGGCTGGAGGGTATCGGATCCCACACCCGTGTTTTTTGCAGTCTTCCCCTCGGAGGTCTGCCAGAGCCCTCAGCCTGCCTCCTTCCCGGGAGCGCGGCAGAGCCTCCACCTGCCCGGAGCCGCCTGCCCTGCTGCCGCCGCCCGGCTGCCCGCGCTGCGCCGGGACCTCGCCTCTCCTGTGATCTCGAAACATCCCGCTTCTTATTTTACCCCGCGCCTGTCACGTTTTATTTACACCGACAGAGGATGCTCGGAGACAAAAGAGTATTTTTTTTTTCTACGTCAAAGATGTTTTATATTTTTGGAAGGGTTGTGTTTCCTTTTAGAGAGGTGACCTATATCCTGACCGCTGTAGGGGGTTTATTTTGATGCTCCGGGAAGTTCAGTTGGAGCTGTGCAGAGATGGGAGGGGATAAAATCTTTAACATTCTCATCTGGTATAGGAAACGCGAAGTCTACGCACAAAAACACTCGGTGGAAATACTCCGGGGCTGACACAAAACCGGAGCTGTTGCTGCACGAGGAGCGTGTCTCTGTGCAGGTTTATTCACCGCGATGGCCGCGGAGCTCCGGCCGGCTGCCGAAACACCCATGTTATTTGCGGGGCGTCCAGGTCCCCTCCATCGGTCAGAGCCCCTGCTTTACCCCGCATCTGGGGCCCCCTTTTATCCCGTGTCCCACCATCCCGGCACCCCGGGGAAAGCACAGAAGGACGTGAGGGACAGATTGCTCTCTGGGGCCCGGCAGACCACCGGCGGTACCCTTGGCACAGCCCCGCAGTTTGGTGGAATTCGACTTGGCTGAATCCTGGGTTTAGGGAGCTCAGACGGAGCGCGGGCACTCAGACTCGCAGGGTGTGTGTCTGCCACGGCTCCCGGGCAGTGATGAGGCTGGGGTGGGATGCAGGGGATGCAGGCAGTCTTGGAGGGAGAGGGCTGGGGAGTTAACAATGCAACAGAATCTTAGGCGTAGGTGTCACCTGGAAAGTCTCAACGCAGAAAAACTCTTTTTCAGCCCTCTGAAGAAAGCAACCCTCTGTGAAAGCAGGACCTGTCCGGAGGGGGAGGATGGGATGGGCAGCGGGGGGCGGATATTTCTCGTCCCCGGTGTTCAATGCTCGCACTTCCCCTCCGCGGGGTCCTCCGGCCCTTGAGGCCCGCGGAGTCCCGGCTCCCTGCGGGACGCCCCCAAGAGCCAGGGTCCTGCGGGTCTAGCGTGGGAGAGTTGAGTAGAGACTCTTCTCCCACCTGCTGGGGCCGATTTTCCTCTGGAACACACTTCCCTAAAGGCGAATAGATTCTGCTGTTCGGCTGGCTTCTCGCCCAAACTTTGTTTCCCTCCTTGTCTTTCTCTCCGTCCTCGGGCACCGAACAAAGCTGCCCCGGCCCTGAGAGCTGTGTAGCAGGGAGGAAAGGGAAAGGTGCGGCTTCTACGATTACCGCACTCATGTAGGTGTCCTATGCCAGGCTTATCTTTCTCTCACGTTCAGACACTGCTGAAAAATTTCTTAAGGTATCTTCACGGAAAGCCAGCCAAACCCACGTGGCGATACCCCAGGTATAAAGTAAACGCTACGAGAGGTGCCCGCTCTGTGCAAGGAGAGTGTCTCTTGATGCTTTTTGAGTCGAGCTGGTTTTTTGAGGTTTTTTTTTCCCACACGGGAAAATGCAGTGCATTTGCGCAGAATGTCCTTGACTGCCCTTGAGATGGGAGGTGTCTTTACCCCTCGGATTGTCGTGATCATCTCCTCTTTCCCTCTGTTTCGGGAAAGGAGGGAGAGATCGACTCTTCCACAGGAGCTGGGAAGAAGGGTCCTGACAGCAGCCTTCAGGGAGACTTCTATAAAAAGAGTCACGCCTGCTGCCCATTGCGTATGCAAAGAAAAAAAAGGAAGGGGGGGCGTTAAAAAAAAAGCGGAAAAACCTCTCTAAACAAACATCGGGATCGCACGGCTACTGCCAGAGGTCCCGAGATGTCAAGAGGTCCCGGGAGCAACACAAAGGACGGGACAAGACCGCTGAGAGTCCCTTCCCACCCCGGCCTTTCTGCTCCCTCCGCCGCGGTGGGATTGCCCCCCTCCACACCCTCCAGGTGGTCGCCCCGGGCCGTCGGGGCCGGGTATTGGGCGTTCCACTGCGGCTGCAAGGCTCCTTCCAGCTCGTTAAAATGCCCGCATGCCCCTCATGCGGAAAGGGATCTCTGTCAGTCGCTGTAGATCGAGATCTAAATCCAGGCACTCTGAAACTGACAGTTGGAGGAAAATCCTCCAGGGCTTAAGGAAACGCACTTTTACAATACTGGAGGGATTTGTTTAAGTTTCAGTCTCGGCTTTAATTGAAAAAACGCTTCTCATCTGCAGAACCTCAGAGGAGAGGAAAGAGCCTGAAGCACGCAGTTAAAAAAGGGAGGGAAAGAACAGAAAAAGAACAAAAAGGGGGAAGAAGGACTCCAAGATAATCGTAAACATTTATCTTTCATATTTCTCTCCCATTTTCTTAACTGGTTTAGTCTAACTTATTTCATTTAGCCCACGAAGCAGAGGGGACTGTGTTATGAACATGAAACTGAAACCGCAATAATGAAGAGATTTCCTAGAATAAAAACTATGATTATACAACAACATCTGAGTAACCAAATCTGCCAAAAAGTTTAATTTCCGTATACTTTGGTAAAACAAACCAGTTGTGCTCCGAAACTAGGATCAGCTCAGAAATGGATACACCAACCAAAATAAACATCTCCACAAAACAGCAAATGCACTTCTGTTTAATCATAGGCAATTTAAATCATCTTTTAAAGTATCAGGGTCGTGTCTTGGAGACTTTTTAATGTTATATTTCAAACAAGCATCTGTTGCGAAGAAGAAGACGTTGCTAACAGGTAGAAGATTGAAAGTGTTAGCCCCGATCCTCGTATCAGGACTATGTCAAGCCAGGATTGAAGCAGCACGCGGCTCTGCCACAGCCCTCGCTCTCAGAGTCTTCGCTCTCAGTCCTGTCTCGCACCGCCGAGAAACCAATGACACACCCTGGTACATCGTGACACCTTGTGTTAGGAGTAAACGATTTTTCCCGCTTGACATATAGTAATGATCAAAACGAACAGTCTCAATCAGGGGCAGGTTAGAGTGATTTACAGGCAACGATCCTCCCCCTTGCCTTTAATTCCTTTGGTCTCCTGAAAATCGCAGAGATTACTTGGACACGTCATCCGAAGATGACATTTAGACAGACATCCCGCCGCGGAAGGTGAAAAAGCACCCTCGCTCGCCGATGTAGAGCAACGGAAGATGTTCATCTATAAAACCACGAATATTAAAAAAAAAACAAAAAAAAAGGCAGAATAGGTCGTTTCAGGAATGGAATTGCACATCGGCCTCTCTGCCTTTCCAGGGAGCAACAGAAAAAAAAAAAA
>VZTF01009676.1:551652-634022 GCA_013397755.1 Cnemophilus loriae
AATGCTGCCGGTGGCAGGTCTCCTAAGAAAGCGGAAAGATTTGCTACGGCATCCTTCGTTTTTGGGCTTCTGTGTTCTCCTTCGGTGATTTAAGTCTATTAAGGTTCCCTGTTCCACGTTAAACCTCTCAAACAAAGGACGTTTCAGAAGCAGTACTCTTTAGACATCAGTATATTTCTGGGTGCTGCCAGTAAAACGAGCTCAATCTCTTCCAAATTTAAGGGTGACTTAAATGACATGGAGGAAAAAAGTGGACAGATTTTTAAGTTAATTTGATCTGATTTTGTTTTGATATTTGATTTTATTGCAGTACCTTCTACCCTAGGAATTCAGCCCTTGTTTAGTCTAAAGAACTCCAGTGGCCACAGAGCCAGTGAGAGTCATGACCAAGAGCTATGCCACTGTGAGAACAAGGTATTTACATTCTAGCCATACAGTTAAAAATTCCCTGCATCTTTTAACATTTGTTAACAGCCACTGAACATACCCAAATACTTCACATTTCAGAAAAAGGAATTCTCTGTTAGAGATCCAGCACGCTGAGACTTCTCATCACAGCAGTAGCAATGCAGTACTCATCTCCAAGTCTTGTGGGGACTTACAGTGTCAGAGAAAGTATCAGAGAAAGCTGAAATTTCTAGCATTAGAACAAAATCAGAAATCTAGACGTGTATATTCAGTCTCAGCGTTGTGAAAGAGTCCAGGAAGGCAGACCCCAAACTGAGCATGCGTTTGCTAGTTGGTCTGTAGGGAAACCTGTAGCTGCTATGCTAAAACGAGCATCAGAGGGTATAAAACATGGCAAGGTCTGTGTCTCTGCAGCTCTCAGTTACTGCTCTTTTCTTTGACAATAATCTATTCTCTTTGTCTCTTCATTCCTTGCTTGCTAACGTGCCCCTGACTGCTTCGTTCCCTATGTTTGGATTGTGAGAAGCCTAAGTGATACTTTTTTTTTTCCCTTTAGCAGTGTTATAGCCCAAGTAGCACCCAACAACCGTCCCACACTTCTGCTGTGTCTGAAAATAAAGTCACCGCTGACTTTAGGCCTAGAGTTTCAGCCCCCACAGTGACTTCGTCCTTTCAGGTGGGCTCAAAGGAAGATGAGAGCAGAGAACTTCTAGGTATACTTCTGGTCTATCCCAGTGAACAGCTTGTGTATCCAGAAAGCTACGTTAGCTTTTCCAACCAGATCAGTCAGTCGGTCTAATGCATTAGTAATGCAAACCGTGCCTCCCTAATGACCTCGGACCGCCACAGCTACAAGAAAGCTACAACTAAATTACAAATAGTTAGTCATCTAGACTGATGGCATAGCTCATATTTGGTGAGGTGCTGAGGTAAATGGATTGAACATAGACTAATCCAAACATTTCCATTATTAGAACACGCTAGGCAGAGTCTCTGTGGGATGGGAATGGAATCACGCTGGAGTGCCTCAAACAGTTCGCATGTGATCCACTATAATCTTATATATATATTTTCTCCATTCTCTGGTTTCATCACAGTCTTACTGCCTCAGTGGAAGGATTTTGCTTGTGAGGGTGTTTACATAACACAGAAAAAACCCCCACTCAACCACTTGAAAGCTGGGATCATTTGAGCAATCATTTTAACTTTGGCGAAATTAGCCAAATGCTGAGATATCTTATGTAGGATGTTGAATTTCTAGCCGGTAGTGGACTAAAGCATTCTTTAAAACAATAAGTTTATCAGTCCCATTAAATCTTCTTGCCCATTATTCTATTAAGACCAACATCAGATGAACATCTTGCTGTGTTTTGGCTCAGCTGGCAAAGTACTTTTAGCCAACACAATATTTTCGGTTTAGTGTGAGAGTTTTATCCTGCTTTGGAGGCAAAGAAAAGTAAAGATTTTTTTTTAAACTCAATAACAATAAGCCTGATTTTATTGAACTAGAAAGATTTGCTCATAACATATACGTGAGGTAATATTTAAATAAGACTGTTCAATAAAATGCTAGGTATGTCACTTAGGCCCCGAGAAAGCAAGGTGCTGTTTTCAATTATAATTTTAATATACCTGAGCACGTGAATACTCCCATTAGAGTCAATGGGACTATGCAGACGCTTAGAGTTAAAAGTGCTTTGCTGAAGAAGGATGATGGGACTAGAATTAAACACTGCAGGTTCTTCCTATGTGCTGCAGCTGAGATCTGTATAAGAAAAGGAGTAGAATATACCTGATCCGTATACAGGATGAAAATTAATTCAAAACATACTCCAGCTTTGAATAGAGATGTATTCTACAAAACCTGCTGGCATTAATCTGCATGAAATACTGCCTTAGCTAATAAGAACACCCGGGCTTTATTTATACATTGAGCCATTTGATAGATACAAATGAAGAAAGAGGTAAATAGAAGCCAACATATTTTTGAATAAAAGCCCAGAGGTTCTTTCAGAGTTCAATGATCTTTGTGTCTAGATTATAAAAAATTCAGAGCAGCTTCATGTGACTTGCCAACTACTGAATAGAGCTCCAAAACATCTGTAATATTAAACAACTTCAAGCCTCCTTTTTATGCTTGTTTTCATCCAGCAGTGATTTATAGAAATCTATTGGCTTCTCCACTGGTCTTTTCTAAAAAGAAATATGCAGGGAGGAGGAGGAGGTTTTAAAATATGTTGGGACACCTCTCCAAACTGCAGCTGGAAATTAGAGATATTTTAACAGTGGATTTAGATTTATTTAGGAGATTACGGAGAAATGCTAACTGCATTACATCGATTATTTTAAGCATTGCAAAATGAATTTGTGGTGGTGTGCAAAGTACCACGGAGTTCACAGGTAATATGATGTTTTTAGGGTAATTCGAAGAGACTGTGCTGCTTTTGAGGAACAGGATTTCTTGGACTGGATCCCCACTGGTAACATTTTCCTTGCAGTAGAGTTGCAGCCCATTAATTCTTACTGTCCAAATATAGGTAGCATTAGTTTAAATTAGAAGTTTTATAACTGATTTAGTTGAGCTACTGAAATCCCTTATGTACACAATCTTATCTCATTTTCAGAGATCCTCTTTGGATTGGTTTATACCTGTCCCGATTAACATATACCAAATACATTTTACTTGATGAAAAATCTCTCAAAGTAGTTTAAAATTATTCTTTGAGGCTGGGTCTCAGGCACAACAATTTTCTGATATGATGAAAAGTGTGATTTAGTTCAAACTGCATAACTGGTGTTTATGGACACTCCATCACTGTAATCCCTCGTTCAGACATGTATAGCTTCAAGCTGCACCAATACGACCAACTTTAAAGTGGTATCAGCTTCACAAAGCTGATTGAAACTAAACAGGGCAGTGTCTGTGACTAGGAATCCTTGTGTTAAAGGGCTGCAGCTTTTTGTCGTGAGATAGCTGAATGTTAGAAACTGGACCTAAAGCATGATCAATACTATAAGTTCCTGGACAATCTTACTTGTGGAATCAAGACCTTAAAATCAGGCCTTGGGCCTTCTTGAATTCATTTTTTTTTGTTGTGTGGTTTTGTTTTTTTTTTCAATCTGGATGTTTCCTTGCCAGAGATTTGTTCACCACTGGTGGCTTGCAGAGCATTTTCTGGTGGTTTAGAAAAAGTTATTTGGTTACAGGATGGTACTTCTCTTTGCTTTTGCTGGAGAGAATATGAACAAATGGGAGAGGGAAGATGTAGTGGATATTAGAGTCAGCAACAGGATTCACTCTTCTTTAAAAAATTAATAAAGAGCCTCCAATAGGCTTAAATTAAAATTGCAGAACACGGAAATGTTTCCAGGCTCTTCCACTTGTCCTTCGGCACGTAGTCCCTTAATGCTGGTATTGCCAGATGGTCTCTGGGCCATTAATGACGGTAAAGTAGAGTTGTTCAACAGATAGGAAAAAGGAGCATCAGAAAAGCACTGGAGGAGTGTACTTTGATTCCAGGTGACTTAACAGGCAGAGCCATAATAGAGAGGGTGAAGATTCCAGGGAGTGATGTGAATGTTATCAAATTGGGGTAATCATCAAGACAAGAGGTTCAAGAATGGGAGTAACATCTGCAGCCACAATGGGAAGAATCCACTATGTCATAATGAAAGGCAGAATTATTAGGTCCCTTACAAATAGATATCAAGTTCCACTCCTTATGTCATGCGCTAAATCCTGCTTTCATCGTGGTGTACCCCATTTTCCTTTCTGAAGCAGAAACAAAGCTGCACTGGGAGGTGGGAGCACTTCAATATATCAGTATATTGGTTTTGCTTAGTGTGAGGCATCAAGGAGGAGTGGACAGGAAAAAAGCAATAGCTCAAGATAAGTGGCCTCCAGTAAACAAACATAAGCTTGTTCCAGGGCAGCAGAGGAGCAGGGGGTAGGAGGATTCTGGCTTGACTACCCATTGAAGGTGTCCAAAGTAGTCTGAGCAAGCACAACCAGAGTGCAGGACTCGGCCAAGTTACTCAGCAGGCTCAGAGGTTCTGTCAATAAAGCAGTAGAAACTGTTTGGTGAAGGCTATCTTGCACAAAGGCACACATGAAGCAGTCCAGCCTTGCTCAAGCTTCCAGCAGTAGGCAGTGTGGAGAGACATGCAGAGATGGTAGTTCTTCAAATTTCTTCTTTCTAAAGGCATTATTTCTTCCATGGAAATCAACCAACACCCTGAATTTCAGAAGACTGCTTTATCCCTGGATACGTGCCATTTCAGGCTTCCCCAAAGACGGCAAATGCTCAGACCTGCAAGCATCCTGGGAAGTGCAACTGGCTCATTGCAGCCCACTGCAGCCTCCAGACAGTGAAGCCTGATCTAGCACCCAAGAGAGGAAAGAACCACAGCTCTGTGCTTCCCTTTGGCACGGCCATAATGAGGACAAGGATGGGTCTCACCTGGAGCACTTTATGCCTGATGTGAGTGCGTTTGTGACAGTAACAGAGATGAATATCCAGGAAGGTGATGATGGCAGCTAGAGTCTAATCTGACCAGCAGAGTGCAGAGTGCTATTCCCCTAGCATGCTTTCGCCTTTGAACTCTGATCTTTTTAACCTTCTTTTGCTGTCTGCTCTCACCTTTCCATGCCTGTTGACTACCCCAGAAGATTTCTCTGTCTGCCAAATGAACTTTATTTCAATCCTGGGACACAAACCTTGCTCCCATATTACTTCAGACAATGGCCTTTGTTACCAAAACCATGGGGGCAAGGAATGACTGTGGGTGACTCATACACTACTGTTTCTGTTCTAATATTATAACACCAGATATGCAGACCTCTGCAAGCCCTTGAAATTTCCTCTGCTTTTTCCCACTGATTTCCTCCTTATTGTTACTGATGAATTGCTTGCACTGCAGTCCTACTACAGGATCAGGGTTTAAAGATATCCCTCAGTGAAAGAAAAGACATGTACTTGTTTCCCAAATCCAAAGAGAAGAACTAGGATTTCCAAAACTATTTTTTTTTACTGTAGCCTGATGATTCTGAATTCTGAGTCTCTAAGTTCCCACCTGCAACACAAAATACCAGTTTCCTCTAACTCAGTTTCTGAACGAAGTGCTCCAGAGAGAAGATGGCCAGAATAGATGAGGGCAGACTCTTAGCAACTCAGCACATCAGACCCACAGGAGATATAGAGAGGAGCAAGAGAAGGACAAAGATGGGATTTAGCCGAGCAGAAGTGGGCTAGTTCTTCTAGCCCGCTTCTTCTCTGTTTGGTTAGATCCTTCTTGGCCCCATCCTTTAGACTTGGAGGGAAATGTGATCAAAATTCCATGTTCTTATTGAGTAGAAGAGCATCTACTGTAAGCAGCTAACATTAGTCTGTTCCAGGAGAGCCCTGTCTTCCTTTTCAACCACCACTGGTTGAGTTGTCTGCCTCCCCAGGGACGTATCTAAGAGAAGTACAGAAGTACAGACATCTGAGCAGTTTCCACCTGCCCATAGTTGTTTCTGGATTTAAGTACCCCCAGGGTCTCCAGGCACACTCCAAGGGTGAGAAACAGAAAACAGATGGTCATACGAAACAGACCATCCCATCTAGGGGCATTTCAGGACGTATTAATTAGTCAGGAGCATGCACCACGACAAAACATGGCTCTCCGTCTGTATGGAAAAAGCTTTGATGGTTGGCTAGCAATGGCTAAAAATGAGACAAATCCATAGTCCATATAGGCTCTGGCTGTGCCAAAAAATCCATGTGCTGGCAAGCATGTTATTCAGTTTATTCATTTCCTGTGCACTGTTTGAAGCAGCCAGAGCCCTTTCTCACTATTTAGTCCTTTGAATGAGGAGTAAAATAAAAACAGAAGAAGAAACATGCAGCTAGCAAAAGTTCCAAGCTCAGCACTTCAGGAGGCACTTGAGCACAGGGAGAGCAGACAGAGGACCCCCCAGATCTGGGAAAGCCCCCACTTATAGCATATGGTCTGCATAGTCCACTTTATGGAGACGTTAATAAATTTGTCTCTTGCCCGCACAGCTGTCATTCACAAGGTCACTTTTTTCCACCAGAAATATGACCTGACAACTCTCTCACATCCTTACAGACACAGGCGGTAGGGAGAAGCCTGTAAAAAACCCACCTATCCATGAAGTGCACATGCTTTCGTGATCTTTCAGGTAGACTCATGTCATTAAGAAAATGTAGGAAGTTCCTCACAAGTCCAGCTTCAAAGCCCATGTGCACTAGGAACTTGTATTTGAAAGGGGAACAGAAAATTGGTGGACTTAAAAAAAATCATTAACAGTCTAACATCCCCTGCTTGCTCATGGTGGAGTGTCTCTGAAGGGTGTGATCTACATCCTGAATGTCCTTCCTTATTTTAAGGAGATAGTCATCACACGTAATTTTGTCAGGACATTCCTTTCCCGAGATATCCACTTGGCAGTCTAAGAACTTCCGATTGAACTCAACATTGATTTATTTTCCAAGCCCATAAGTGAATTCTGCACACCTATAAGATATTCTTTCAACGTGCTCAGCCTATTCCACCAGCCCCAGATGTTTCAGGGGATGCAAGAAATTTTGCAGCAGGCAAGTATACATTCACACCAACCCCTCTGAGGATGAGATTTGCACTCAGATTTGAACTCGGCTCTCGGCCTCTCTAGCACCCATCTGTCCTGGGGGATACCAGAGGCTGCAAGTTAGTATTTTGCAGACACTTTTTTTCTGTGCATTTTGTCTGTGTTTATTTTGTCTTAAATGCCAAGACAGAAGTTCTTGCTTCATCTTAATTAAGTTTTCATTATTTTTAAGTGATTTTACCACATCCGTACTTGTCTCCTTCCTGAGGCAGCTCACCACCATCTTCAGATATCCCGGCCCCTTGTATCTTACTGTGATTCTTTTAATTCCCACATCACAGAAAATGAAAATTGCTTGGGTAGGGGACTGCATTTTTGTATACCATACAGATTAAAACTAGTCAACAAAACTCCTTTTACAGAAAAAGTCAAAATAGGCATCTGAGGAAGAGTGATGGGATCTCTTGGAGGTCTCTTCTTTAGAAGAACATGACTCAAGCTTTGCTTGCACACTTCTCTCCATAGGCTCTAAAAGAGCTCAGATGACAGGCTCAGGTGATGCCTGCTCTGTGGTTAAGGGAGATGAATCCTGGCCAAGATGCCAAATCCTGAACAACAAGTAGTAGACAAAATTGCACTGCTGGCTTCAAGCATGACACTGTGTAGTCCCCACCACTCTCCACAGGTAGCAGAAGTTTCTATCAAGGTGCCTTCAGTAAGACCCAAGTCTTTTTTCAGAGCTCATATGAAGTGCTCTAAGTCACATGAATATTGTGCCTTCCCCTCTAGTTTATATTATTTTGCATGTGCCACCAATTTAGCTCTATCCACCATTGAATTAGGCCTCTGCCTGTCTTGCTGAAATCTCACTGACATGCTGCCCCCAGTGAAGCACTGGGCTTTGACTAAAATAAATAACTTCATCAGTTTCACTTCCTTAGTCCCATTCCCGTCTCCAGGCTGCCAATATATTTTCTAAACAATAGTAGACCTTGGCACTTTTGCACCAACAATTTTTCAGAGACAAAAATTTGCTATTTTTTCATGTCTATTTCCTCCAATTTCTTAGATAGCTTTCGGTTCATGGCTTGTCATCATGTGAGAGCCTTAATTTCTTTAGTAAACACTTAATCAACATCTTATCAAAGTTCTTCAGTAGAAGGATGTGGGATGCTGGAATTTAGGTTTGGTGTTTTTTATTTGTTTGGTTGGGTTTTTTTATATTTTTTGATGCAAAAATCAAGATGGAAACATACAGATGCAATTGAAAGATCAATTCCCAGTGTGTATGCAGTGCTCTTCAAGCTCATGAGTAAACTTCTCAGTTACACCGATGCAAACTAAAAAAACAAGCAAAAGCTTTGTTAGTTTTGGCTGATAACTTGGGCAGCCTTAGCCTAACTGAAAGAAAAATCTGCTAAAAATGTTTTGAGAAATTTACAGTCTGATCAGATACTGTATCATAAATAAAATAAGCTAGTATTTTCAAAAACAATTTCATTTATAAAATCACCTTGCCCAATGCACTGGAAACACTACATAATTGCAGATTTTCAGTATTTTGTTACTGAATGCAGGTGCTAATGCAGTAACAGTGACTTGGAGAACCCAGTAAGAAGAGATGAGAATGAGGAAGAGATGGCTGGAAAGTGCAAAACCAGCAAAAATTAAGAACCCACAGAAAATTTCAAAAAAAATTGTTATGAGATATGTCACTGTGTCTTTCCTTGCTGTTATTTTCTGTACAGTGCAAAACAAAGGAGGTGGGTGGGAGAAAATGCACAGGAAATTAAATAAAGGGTGTTGTAAGACTCCCCCAGAAATAGTGAGCAACACCCGGGGCATTGGGAAGCAGCTGATCATCCCAGCACCGGCCTATTTGGCCCACGAGCTGGCATGTCACCAGCCCCACCCGGACCCAGAGCTGACAGACATTCCAGTCTAACACCATTTCCGACACAAAGACAGAGAGTTGCGTCCTACCTCTCCCAGCACTAGAGTGGAGGTGCCAAGATGACATGGAACTTGCCCAAAATTTGGGAGGGAAGAATGAAGCTGAAGTCATATTCATGCTTACAGGCCTTCTTTTGTTATTTTAACCCAGTTCTCGAAGCGATGTGTTCCTGTTGATTTTTAAACCCTATTTTGTTTCGCAAAGGCCAGGCTGCGCCACTGGATGCATTGTCTGGTTACAGAGCTCGCAAGAGTGGGGAATTTCCACCCAAGGTCCAAATGAGCTCAGCAAAATGAGGAGAAACAGGGGTTTGAAACCAGAGATCTAGCCTGAAAGGGATGGTCCCAATCTGAAATTATGGAGGGCACAGGGAAGGGGTGCCCAAGGAGAGGCTGCAGAGACGTGGGAGGGCAGCAGGCACATCAGCCATGGAGGTGCCATGTTGACATTGGCAGATGGATACTGGCTCTCATCGTAACTTGGGGCTGTGGCATGCTGACGTGAACAAGCCTTTCACAGCTGACAGGGTTTTTTCATTTTTCATTTGTGGTTCTACATTTTGCAGACCCAAAATTGTCTGGGAAATAGGTCTGGGAGAAGAGTGACATCCACTTGATCCTGAGGGGTACCACCGAGGGGATGTATCACCAATTATGTGCCTGGAAAACAGGGAAGCCCGGAGAGATGACTAGAGAAGGAGGATGGCTTTCCAAAATGCTAGTGTACAAAGAAAGACTTTTGACCTATGGATGGGGAAACACATACGGGGTATAGGGCTGGCAAACAGGTATGAATAAAAAAAACACAAAAGAGAAGTGGTCAGAGTCATTCTGATGGAAAAAGAGAATGGGAAACCCAAAGAAAGGAAAGCATTATACAAAGGGCAGGGTAGGACAGAGAGAAGCTGAGGAGGCTGGAAGGAGTGAATAAAATAATGATGCAGGGAAGGCTTTCCAAATGAAAGAGGGAAACCAAGATGGCTAACCTGCAGGAGCGGAAGTCCTTCCTATTTGGTACATTGCAGGTGAGGAACAGCTGCCAGTCCTTGAAAACTCAGTCCAGGGAAGGAAACACAGAAATGCATACAATGGAAATGCATGAGGGGATGGGGGAAAAACAAATCTGCATGGAGATGAAGATGATCTTTCATTTATCCTGGATAGGCCATTTGCTGCTCATCCCTTTGGATGTTTTATTTCCCTCTCGCAAAGACATATCTAGGTTACTACAAGCATATCAGATCCTTACTGAAGCTCACATGGTTTCTGTGCTCAGAGGGACATGGAGATCTCAAAATATGATATCTCTATTAAAAATGTTTTTTTGCTGCCACATGAAGATGCATTTAGCTTGCATACAGACAACATTTGCAGATTCCTTCGAAGACAAACTTTAGCTGTCATAACTGTCTCAGTATTCCTGTTTCCCTTATACCTGTGGTCTGTCCGCAGAGATAAAGTCACTGAGAAAGAATATATTCTGTTCTTCAGAAAAGCCTTATTTTTGTCTTATCAGTGAAATAAGTACATCCTGTGCACAGAGACTAAAAAAAAATTAAAGAATCCGAGTTGCTTGAGACCTCACCATTGGCTTACAGTGCCAGATTATTATAAAATGGCTTAAGTAAATAAATAAGGTTGCATTGTCCAAAAACTCCTTTCTTGGAAAGCTTTGTATCCAAGCTCTTTATGCAGTGAAGGTAACATTAACATCTTCCTGGTCCTTTAAAAAGTAGTCTGTTACATTGCCATAAAAAATGTGGGGAAAAGATACTCCAAAATTATTCCAAATAAGGCAAATCTGAAGCATAATTTATTACAGCCATAAATTCTCATGTAAATGTCAGCAACCAGTAGATCTTGGACTTCAGTGATGGCAACTCTCCTAGTAGGAAAGATGCAGTGTTTAGTTTGAGGCTGTAAAAATGCTCATCTGTAGCCTTTGGACAGCCAGTATTCAGAAACCGCCTCCTAGCCAATGAAAGAGACTCAAGTGTGACAGATTCCCATTAGGATTTGTGTCATGGCTGCAAGAACATTGATGAAGCAGGGTGGTCGGTGTGGGACACTGTGTGTCGTCTCTCAGGACAAACCTCAGCTTTCATCTGGGCAGCCCAAGACACTCTTACAGCGGAGGCCATGTGCCACTGCAGCAAGACAACAGAAGCCTGTTGCCTAAAATTGGAGGTTGTTTGTCACTCATCACTCCCAGGGCTTTTGGGATCCACAAAATCTTGAGGCACCCAGTTTGGATATTTGAATTCAACTTGACTGCTGGTATTGCAGGTGCAGGAATAACAGCAGGGCAAAGGCGAGCAGAGTCTTGAAGCAAGGAGCCAGTTTCTGCCCCTGGGCTAACTTCTTGTGTGTTTGTGTTTTTTTATTAGGCTTATATATTTCGCCCATGCTTTCTTCAGCCTGGAGAGCAGAGTCTTCATGCCCACAACCACTTGCATGCCCTTCTCCTTAGCTCTGTTTCTGTCCTTTCCTCAGCTTGCTCCCTGACATGCCTGAAAAAGCCTTTGCCTCTGCAGCAGGGTAATTCAGATGCAAGGCAGGAGGTATTTCATGACATAAAGCAACACCAAGGTTGGTCCAGCTTGTACTGCGTTCAGTTGTAATACAACCTGCCAAGTTAGAGATGCTTTTTGTGTTCAGAAATAAAAATAATTTATTTACAGGTTGACATTCTCAAGGTGAAAAAACAGCACGTATTCAATTGGAGGAGCGTGTCTGGAACAAGGAACAAGGATGCTCTTCTTTTCCTCATTTTCTCATTTCTCATCTCCTTTGCTTCAGGATTGTTCTCTTTCTTTCTCTACCTCACACCAGCAAATTTGAAACCCTTTCCTTATTTCTGTCCCCTGTTCCCTTTCTCTGCAAGACCCATATCCAGTCCCAAAATTATAGCTTCCCAGCAGTGGTAGGAAGGAACAGTGGGGTTGGCACACACACTCAAATCTCAACCCTTTCCCGGGATGACACTGGTGGTGGTTCTGGGACTCCAAGTGGCCCAGCTCACAGGTTGTGGCTAACCAGTTTTATAGGTGAGGCGACATCTTTGGAGCAAACATCTTTGGAGCAAACGTTCTGGAGATGCGTACCAGACACTTAGCAGCAGCAAGGCACAGTCCCTCCCTCCAGGGCTACTCAGCTGGCTTTGGAGAATGCAGCCTGACCACACAGTATCATGCCATTCATTTTGAAGCCAAATTCCTCACTGCTTACTCTTTTTTTCCTCAAAGCTGAATGTTTACAGGCAGTAAGTATGAGGTGCTCAAACACTCTTGCAGTTCCTTCCCCACACATTAAAAATGATTGGAAATTTTTCAGTGAGTACCCTTTCATGTTAGTAGGTGCACAAGACCATCAGAGAGAACAGAGCAAGCTGTATTTTTACTTGGTGCAAAGATTTCCAAAACGAAAGCAAAGATCCAGGGAGGATTAGGTACGGGAGGTGACACTGTGAAGGTAGGTGATGTGGAGAGCACCCTTTAGGTGGTCCTCCTCAGGCTTGGAAGGGGTTTTGACGACATTCAGCACTCACTGTAAAAGCATCAGCCCATCTTGTCTGCATCAGCCCATTGCTCATGTCAACAGCTTGCTCATCACGTCAGCCCCAGGCCCTGCTGGGGGCCCAGGGTCATGCAGGCAGACGAGTTGCTGCCTCAGATCTTCCTACAGGAAAGCAAATGCAAGGGTGCAGCTTTGGGGAAGAGTTGGCCCCTAAACTCTAGAGGAATTATCAGGTACTTACAAAGAGGTCATCGTTCTTTTTGCAAGACCAGCCTTCTTACACATTTCTAAAGCTATACACTTAGATATGAAGCCTTAGAAAAGAAAGATGTGTTTTAAAATGATGATTTTAATTTCCAACCACCATATATTAAAGCCTATCTCCTCAGAAAGCGAAGGCCGCTTGAGTGAAGGTCTTAAACTTTTTCCTCCTTGCTTCTCCACTTCCCTTTTCTGCTCCTGTCAAGGGTGGCTCTGACTGCTTCAGCCTTTCTTTTGATTTTAAAAACACAGATGTAAGCAGATAATGAGGCCACAGGAGGAGAATCCTTCAGGATGTCTTGTTTGGTTTGGAAATATTTAAATGTCTGCTGCATTTCCTTTGAGCACAAGGCAGGAGTCTGTGAAAGGGCACTGCTCCTTCTGCTACCCACAGTACTGCTAGGGGTGGGAGAGTGTGCGTGCACGCAAGCATATGTGTGCATGTGTGCATGAGGTGGTTTCTAATCTTTTCAGCATGGTTCTTTTGCCTGGGATAATGCAAAACATTTCTGTAGGTCACATTTCCCTGGAGGAAAAGATTTTAACTCCAG
Organism: Cnemophilus loriae; assembly: GCA_013397755.1. NCBI lineage: Eukaryota > Metazoa > Chordata > Aves > Passeriformes > Corvidae > Cnemophilus > Cnemophilus loriae. Next base: position 564,934 of record VZTF01009676.1, read on the forward strand.
TAATTCAGGTGAAGCTTGTTCTATCTAAATAGTCTGCCAGTTTCACATTATTACACCAAATTCATAACTTTCTAAATCACAGTGAAGAATGAGTTTTTTGTGGTTTGGATAGGTTCAAGTGCTTGTGGCCATTACAAATGACATTTGGTTGTTTTAGATTAAGGTATCATAATCAAGAGGAAAATTTTATTATTGTGTCATATATAAAATAGTGAATGGTTGTTGGATGAATTACATGATGAGACTGAGAATCAATCACCTTTACAGTGTGGGTGGTACAAAGCAGTTGCCCACGAAACCCCAACATAGAAAGAGAAATCTTCCTCATTTTTCTCCGTAAAGTTAAAACTGTGTTGGCGGCTGCTCTCTACTTCCTGCTGACAAACACCTTGGGGTCTGACTACCATAGATGGGCCCCGGGCAGAAGTGGAATAAAACTCTGATTAAAAGGCAAGGACACTTCATGGCAGACAAATGTGCACAGAAGATCAATGGGTTATACCACAGATGAATAAATAAATTTAATATCCATGGACTTCTCATAAGATTTGAAAAGTCAGTCATATGCAAGCCATGGGCATCATTCAAAGATAGCTGAGGTCTATAGAAAGTATTAATAATAAAGTTTTGTATATAGAAATGTTCAAAAGAATTGGCAGTATTCATGCTAGAAAGAGTTGTGCCATTGCCAAACATGAAAGATCACTTGTTGGCTTCACTATCTTGTTTAGGCCCTGCAGTTCAAATTTAGAATATAGCTATCAGTATAAAGAGAAAGAGAATAAATTTGCAATACATAAACAAGAGAAAATATCAGTCTGATCCAAGAACTCTGATGAACTTGAGAATGCCCTGACCATGACAAATGTTTGTGACATTTTGAAGTGATTGGTTTGGATTTTCAGAAACAAGATTGTTTCAAAGAAGCATAAGTTACAAATACTGTTGCACACTGGTTGTGTCCATGCACACTATCCCAACATGTGCTTTTAAGCCTCATCTTAATTATGATTTTTTCGTGTGTGCTTGAAAGTAACTATCTTTTACTGCCTATGCCTTTGTATGTTATTTTAATCCTTGCACACTGACATATCAGTGGTTTTTTACCCATCATAAAAAAATTCTCAGCTTCCTTTTTTAGCTCACACATTTTTCAAAACAAACTAGTGGAAGGATGGAAACCTTTAAATGTTTTATTTTAATTTCTAAGGAGACAATAAATGTGAGGAAATGTTTTTAATGCAACTTATTGTATCAGTGGAGACTGTATTGTAAAGGGCATTTTTTTTCTATTTCAGTTCAATGTGCCAACAGCTGAGTGATGCAGCTACTCTGCTGTTCAAAATAGTAGTACTGTTACAAGTTTAAAGCAGGATACCACGAAATGCACTCTACAACCACAAATGCATTCCAAAGTGTTGTTGCTAGTAAATATGTGTCCTGGGCTTGTCTTGTGGGCAAGTCAGAGAGTGGGATAAATCCACCTACTGAGGATGGACATTGAATGTGAGCTCAGTGAACACACATAGGCACGCAAGCCTGCACACACACACACACACACACGCACACACATGCACTCACACACACATATAAAAGTAAATATTTATTAAATGGATGTCTCAGCGTCAGCCCTGCTCTGTATGTTGACATGATCCAAGTCTAGAAGCCACAGCTCAAAACAAAACAACCTGTGAATACTTAACCTGGAAGCAGTGAGAAATTCTTCTGCAATTCACTGATCTTCTAACATTTAACCCTTACCAGCTCCACTTCTGGCATCTGCGTGGATGTTTGAGACAGACCTTGAGTGGCAGAAAATGAGATATAATTGTGTATCTCCAATAGATTAACTGCCTTGGGAAAGTAGGGCCGGATGAAATAGGATGTGTTCTGAACAAGTGGAGAAAGAACTCACACAGTACATGCTGCTCCCAGAAGGGTAAAAAAGAAAGAAAACCTTTGAAACAGCAAAGATTGTTACATTCAAATTACTCCTTTCCAAGTCTGTAATTTCTCAGCTAGGTCAAAACAGAAAATGAGTGATTACTGTTACAACTGGCATACGCTCTGCTCTTTGGCTGCATTTAAGATACACAACATTTTCCAGAGAATCATGTTGGATAATTTGTCTTGTGTATTTTAAGCCTTTTTCACATGTCCTGAAAGACATAAGCAATAAAATACCTTAAGGAGTGCAGTGGCTGCAGAGGGGAGGAGGCATGGGCCCAGTGTCAGGGCACCCGGGTGCTTTCCCAACTGTGTTCCCATCTATCATACAACTCCAGATGGATTGCTGACACCAATACTCCCCAGCTTGGCTGCCTAAAGTTCAAAATCTCTTTGCCAAGACTAATTTCCAATGTCAATAGTACTGTTTATCTTCACACAGAAGAAAAAGTAACTGCACCTAGACACCTAAGCCCAGACTGACAGCAGAAATAAGCACTGTGGTTTGCAGAACTAAGCTCCCACGGGGTCAGCATAAGGTGCTGTACCTGTTTGCATATATCTGCTGCCTAACTTGCATGGTAAGGAGAGAGGGTCCTCAAAGGAGTTTCACAGCAGGAAATGCACCTTGGTTCTAGGGGGACCACGTATTCCCAGTGCCCTTATCATCCAGGCTGGTCATCTGCTGTAATGGGCTCCCACTTCTCCTTGCCGAGGCTACTTTCTTATGGAAAACAGAGGAGGAGAAGGAAGCATCGAGGATTAGGGGTGCTCTCACCTTGTATTCAATATGGGTGATCACATACATATATAGGAAACCGAATGCCACTACTGAGTTGCCCAGACCAGACCCAAATTTGGCTTCTCCGGGGGGGATCTTGTCTCTCCCCACTGCCTCCACACACAGGCTAGGGACACTGGGCTTCCACCTTTGGCAACTACCCAGTATTTTCCTGATCCCAAATAATGTGGTATATCCTATAAATTTCTTTGAGCAGCATTCCCCCTGACTTCTTCTATTTTATAAAAATCCCCCAAATTCATTTAGATAACTCCTAGTTTAACGCTAAGGAAGAAATCATGTAAAATATTACACCATTCAGCCTCCTTATAAGGGTATCTTTATGCACTTGTCAAACTTGCAATACATGCTCTGGCCGTATTAAGTTCAACACCTGTCCACTTCGTCATAAATCAATTACTTTTCTTAAGAGAATTTCTCTTTAAGTTCATGGTCACAGGTGTATTCCTTGGCTCAAATTTAATTACTGCTATTAACATGGAAATGGACAGAAAATTTTAATTCTGCTTTCTGAAACAGAATTCCTGAAGCATGGTTCTAGCCAGAAGAATGAATGTAAAAGTAGACTTCTGGGTTTCACTGTCTTTGTTCTCCCCATGCACTCTGATCAGCTTACTGGTAGACATCTTTTTACCTATTGCTAATATGGAAAATACAGAAGAGTGCTGAAAATCAGTTTCTCTGTTCAGGGAGTCATGAATCTTTAAGGTCGGAAAGGACTTCCTGACGCAGGCGGCTGAGGAACTAATGAGGGGATATGTTCTGTTTGGACCCGTTGCTTACAAATGAGGAAGAATAGGTCATGGTTGTGAAAGTGGAGGATAAGTTAGTTAGACAATATTTAAGCAAATTAGATCAACACAAATCTATGGACTCTGAGGGGATGCCCCCTGATTGCTGAGGGATCACTGAGGGATCATAAGTGCCAAGCAAATATCATTGTGAGGCCACTCTTGATAATCTTTAGATGGTCATGGCAACTGGGGAAGTTCCTCAGGACTGGATAAGTGTCACTGCTAGCTTCCAGAGGGGCAATAAGGATGACCTGGAGAACTACAGTCTCACCTTGATCCCTGTGAACATGATGAAGCAAAGTATCCTGGAAATCATTTCCAAAGACAAAAAACAAGACTGAGAGTATTCACTCTCAGTGGATTTATGCAGGTGAAATCATGCCTGACTGACCCAATGGCCTTCTACAACGGAGTGACTCAGTCGATGATATAAAGCGGTGGCCAACACACCAGGTGGTTGTGGTGCCTTTCAGAGGGACCTCAACAGGCTGGATAAATAGGCCAACCTGAGCCTCATGATGTTCAGCAAAGGGAAGTGCAAAGTCCTGCATGTGGAGAGGAATAACCCCATGCACCAGTACAGGCTGGAGCCCGGCCAGCTGGATATCAGCTTTGCAGAAAAGGATCCAGGGGAGCCTGGTGGCCACCCAGTTGCCCATGAACCAGCAAAGAACCCGCAAGGCAAAGAAGGTCAACAGCATCATGGATTGCACTAGGAAAAGCATTACTGGCAGCTCAAGTGATATGATCCTTCCCCTCTATTCAGCACTGGTGAGACCCATATGGAGTGCTGGGTCTGGATCTGGGCTCCTCAGGATCAGAGATGCATGAACATTCTGAAACAAGTTCATCAGGGAGCCACAAAGATGGTGAGGAGCTGGAGTATTTCTCATATGAGGAGAAGCTGGGAAAGCAGTGACTGTACATTCCAAAGAAGGCTCAGAGGAATCTCATCAATCTGGATAAATACCTGAAAGGAGGGAAGATGGAACCAGATCCTTCTTAGTGGTACCCAGGGATGGGACAAGAGAAAATGGGCACAAACTGAAATACAGCAAATTCCATTTAAATACACGAACAAAATAATTTTTTTTTTTTTTTTGTTGTTGTTGTTGTGAGGGTGGTCAGACACTGTCACAGGCTGTCCAGAGAGGTAGCAGAGTCTCCCTCCTTGGAGATACTCAGAACCCAATAGGACATAGCCCTGAGAAATTTGCTGTAGCTGAAACTGCTTTGAACTACAAAAACTACATGGTCTCCAGATCTGCCTTCACACTTCAGCTGTTCTCTGATCCTGTGACCCCTGAAATCCATTTGTCTAATCTCTTGCTGCACACAGGCCACAGAATTTCATTCATGGCTTTCTCACACACATGAGTCAGACATGCTAAGTGAACAAAACATCACTTTTAGAGAGGCGTCTGCACTTGGGTATAAGATTTTGACAGACGGCAAATCCACTATGCCCTTGATGAAGTTGTATCTCCAGTAATTTCCCTTGCTATTAAGAAAACACCCTTTGCCTTACCTAATCATCATCTTCCCCCATTAATATTTTACAGCTAATAATTAAAAATTTCAATCAACTAAATTAAGCGCTCATTTCTGCTTGTGCAAAAATACTGCATGCAATGAGTTCAAACCCAGTACAACCGACTTAGACTTTCCAGACATTTCTGAGAGTGACACACAACCAAGAATTGGGGCTAGCTATCTTTTTCAGACTGAGACAAGTTAGGGAGGGGACAATGGACTGCCAGGCTAAAGACAGAAGTGGATTGGCTGAGCAAGAAGGCAGTATTTTTAAGATGCTTTTCAAAGTATAATTATCCCCTCACTAATAAAATTTCTACCCAGATGTTGGCAAAGATTGTTCGTTTGAGATGTACCTCAGGAGCTGAAGACTGCACCTGTCCCTTCCAGTTTCCCCTGAAAACACTTTCTCCCTCTCCTCAATGTCACCAAAAATTTCTTCTGCTTAGTTATCGCAGATCCAGAGCCTCTTGCAGAGAGTGAAATGCAAGCTAGACCCTGTTCTGTTATGATGTCCTTGAAGATTAGAAAATATTTGTATAGATTGTGTAATCCACAAGCCATTTTATCTGCCTTGAGAACAAGTATAGCTTCCCACTCATTAGAAAGGAGGGAATCTCTGTTAATTGGGAGCCTGACGTTTCAACCTACTTTTGTGAAACAAAGGCACACATAATCCACTATTCAAATTATTACAATAGCAAGCTCACATTTTTACGTTTAATAGTTCACTTTACAAACAAGACTTTGGATTCCTAGTACTCTGCCAACCTGGTTTGACTGGTGTCTAATCCCTACCACAATACTTACTTTAGCTAATCATCATCGTTTTTCTTTAAATAAACCCACGCTAACCAAAGTGGTGAGGGAATGAAGTACATAATTTCTTTTGTAGCCCAATATCTCCATCTTATGGTCATAGCATGTATAAGGACTGAACTTCTCAGTATTCCTTTTGCCTTGAATTGTAGTGGAGACTATATAGCAGGTAAAACACAGTTTAGTATTGTATCTGAAATAGGTGGGATCTTCGCGTTTTTTTTCAAACTGAATGCTACTACTGAATCTTTTCCTTAGGGAAGGCCTGATATAAATTACTGGTGATTAATACACTTTTCTACATCAGCCTACACTTTTTTACATCAGTGCTGCTCCTCACAAGAAGACAGAAGCTATATGGACAATACCTATACATTTATAGGTATTGTTCAGCAAACCATGAATTGTCATCATTGTTCTTTTCTTCCACAGAATTCCAAAGGGAGAACTAAGTCATGCCATATGTGCAGTTTATTTTCATTGATGTTTGGAATCAAGGTCATAGGGTACCAGGAAAAATCAGGAACAGACACGTTGCTAAAGTTTGTTTAGTGAATGGCTTAGTGCTGTCCTAGGTTGGCTGCTCATGATCTACACAGCCTAGAAAAACCCAACCGATCAGAGAGCAGAGGAGACCTGGAGGCAATGAGCTTGGCAGGAAACAGCTGCGGGTAGATGGATGTGATAGACAACAGCACGGATTGCTGTCTCAGAAATGCTCTCCACCGTGTATTTCCATGGTGATATGGCACACTGTGGTTCACTGAGAGCAATTTTGTTTGTATGGGACTAGAATATCAGCTCCTATCTCCACAGGAAAGAAGGATATGAATATGCTGAGGCCTCAAGATCACATGGGAATCCTGAAATCAGACTAGCACGCCAGCCAGGCTAGGGAATGTGCACTACACATCAAGCACTACACATCAATACACTCCATTAACGATGCAATTGATAGTACACCTCTTCTGTCACAAGATATCCCTGTCCTGTCTCTGAATGGAAGCACAATTTGATTTTCTGGAGAGAAGGAAACAATCCCCAGTGATATTGGGCCTAGCTAGCCTCAAAACATTATGTGTTTCATTTACCCCTCCCATGCCAGTCTCAGCACAGAGCAGGTCAGAGAATGTGCAAACAAATTATTCTTTTCAGAATGTCGAAGAAAACCAATTTGTGCCTCAAAGGTTTACTCTAATCAGAGAACCAGGCAAGCAGCAGACACTGTTTTGCTTCCCTCGTCCACTTTGGACAGCTGCCTCTTCACAAAATTCTGAACAGCAAAACCTGCTAACCACACAGTATCTTTTCCCAAGACCAAACATTTCTTCACACACTAGAGAAATTAAGTCAAAAGTCTATAATTATCAATACCACCTGGCAAAATTTGCAACAACACCATATTTTGATGTGGGAAAACTAATAATTTTGACATAAAAGTTAAGGACTTTCTGTCAGTCTTCGTGCAGTCTGATGAAAATGGCAAATAAACAGTAGACCATCCAGCTTGTCTACCCGCCACAACTCTTCTGTTTGGTCAAGTGAGAGTCTGTCACCAAGTGTATTGCCAGGACTGTTTCTAATAATTTAGGATGCGTGTGATGTTCCCGTACTACTCAGGGGCTGTGTTTTGAAAGAAGGTCTAAATTTTTTCCAAGGTTGATTTTAATCCAAGCACCATTGCAAAAGGAGCACTGAGGGAAATCGTATCATAAGAAAGCCCACGGATTCCTGCTCTCATACGGTGCCCGTGTGGGCCCAGGGATAGGAAAGACTCTGTAAGTGGGATGTAATACATGTGCTTGTTTATTTAAAATAGCACCCCACTACTGAAAGTCTACACAGTATGAATTACATTGAATTGAAACATTCCCAATCCCAGGTAAGCAGGAGAGACCCCAGAATGGTTGGGTTCCATGACAAATACCACTGAGGGACCACTTCCGAAAGATGCAAGCAGCATATACCTGTTTTCAGCAATGAGGACTTTCCTATAAAATGAGACATCTCTATCTGGGCTTTATAAACAGAGTGATGGCAAAATGAAGGAATGGGTAGCCATTACCTCATACTTTGCCTAGTCCTGTATTTTTCAAGCAAAATTAAATCCCAGAAGTTTTTATTTAGTCCAATATTTACCAAGAAAACCGGTTTTGGATTTGTTGGTTAGAGCAAAGCCATGGCAGGTGCCAGAATTCGCAGCTTTCCCAGCTCTCTGCAGAGCAACTTGGGTTCCCACTGCTTTGAAAGTCAGTGCAAGACCGTGCAGGTAGTCCAGCATGACAGCCCAGATGGGACCTTCTCATTCAAGTCTCTATTCATCGTGTATGACATCGTGTATTCTCTATTCATCAGCTGACAAACAATTTAAACGATCTGTGAGTTATTTCTGGTTATGGGACCTAGAGTGGCTCACACCATGTCTAAATCTGCACTTGACAACAGTCAGGAATAAAGCTGAACCATTGCAAGGCTCATTCTTGAATGAAAACGAAACAAGAGACTCAAATAATATCAGGTGTAATAGCAAGCAAGAAAGGTGGATCTAAAAGAGATATGAGAGAAGGACCGTTGCCATTACAGGTGTTCCTTGGTAGTAACGCTGGTAAGATGTAACATGGTGCTAAGTTCCAAAATCACTCGCCTCCTTGTGTAATCCACACATGCACATCACAGAATAGCTGACGCACCTACAAAAAAAAAATTCAGCATTTTTTTTCCTAGTATATCAGTTACTAAAAGTAGTCAGTGGCCATTTACCACAGCCAGAAAGCTGAAACATTAGGTCTCTTTTGCTTAAGGTACAATGCTTTGAATCAAGACACCAACCAGCTTTCTTTGATTGCATCAGTAAAACCAGACAGCTGATCTTCCTAAAAGATGGTGAGGACCATCACCTCTTTCCCAATCTAAATCTGATTTTCTCAGTTTGCTGTAGAGAAGTCTCATATGGATCCCACAGCACATAGTCTGACATTCTCCCTGCAAGGTCAGGAAAGGCTTGCAAAGGGTGGATGATACAGGCACACTTCTCTGCAAGACAAACCCCAGGGGAGTGAGTTTTAATCTTGCAGCGGGATAATGCCTGCCTCGAATACTGCACTTTTCCTTCTGAAACAAGAAAAGCTTTTCCCAGAGTTTCTGATCTGAATTGAAGGTCCCTTAAATAAAGGTATCTTCTCGTTTCTTGTAGTTTATTATTCTTGACCTGAATGTGGCATTTTCACAAAAATGTTTGTGAGTGCCACCTTCACAATTTAAAGGAGATTAAGAATGTTGTTTCCCAGGAACAGTAGATTATAAAATATCACATGGACAAAACAGAACTCTGTAAATGCTGTATCTACTAGTGCTTGCAGTGCCCTAGTTAAGGCCTTTTCTGGCTCACCAATAGATAAATTTGCAGCCTGTGAGTCCTTATTACACTTAGCATTCTCTGTTTACTCTGCCAGAACAGTACTGTCATGGCAGATATATCCTCCACAGTAAAACTGGGTGTGAGACCAACTATTTATCCATAGGATTTTACAGTGAAGCTATCTCAGGAACAAAAAGTAAAAAAAGAAGCGTATGTATTTTCATATGGAATAAACATCCCTGCACCTGTTCCAGTGTCAGTGGCTGCAGGATTCTGGCAGGTGTTGCTTTGCTCGGAAGAGTCAAAATGTTTTTGAGTGCTGTTTGTGATTTCAGACTTTTAATCTGACATAACTCTGAACTTCCTGGGCATTTCTTTGGTGATATTCACCTTTGTCTTGCAATGATGAAAAAAGGTAAATAAATAATACAGAAAAATCTGTTTTAAAGTAAGTATGTAATGAGATTTTGAACACTCACAAACTCTTGCTGTTAGAGAGAGTACAATTTCTGTTCTGCTGTATAAATAAGGGATCTAGGGAAAGTGCAGTAGATTTATTGAGATGGCTTTCTTTGAAGAGGTAAAGAGTAAAACATATTCATGGAATGAGATAAAAACTGCTCCTTCAACTCATAGTACATATTAGAGAATACTGTTTGTGCATCACATTTAGAGAAAATGTGAAGGATGCAAACCAAAAGTAAATCTAAGGAGTATGTACAAGGAGCAAAGCACCATAGCAGTGAGTGCGAGAAAACCCTGCTTTGACAACTGATGAAGCAGCATTTACATAAAAGCCTTTTCCCAAGGAAGTGCAACAGCATCAAGTAATTCTGAAGGGCAGGGGGCCCAGGCCACACACTAGATCCCCACAAGCGTGCAGCTCAGAGTTCACAGGTTTCTCAGCCACCTTCAATGAAGGCCAAGAGGGACTTCCAAATGCAGGTTTTGCTGAGTGCTCATGTATATATCTGGGGCTGAATCTGCTCAGCTTTGCACATGACAATTGCTTCTGAAATCTCAGCATTGCACTCGTCCCAGGGCAGAGGGAACCTGTGGTGGCTCAAAGCATTGCAGAGGCCAGACTCCCGGGACAACAAGGCTGCCTGAACAGTCGCAGCGCTTACACATTCACAGGGCAGTGCGTCCAGTGAGGAGCTGCCTTTCTGAAGGGGCCCAGGGAGCAGCAGGAACAAGGTGCTGAAGAACTGGTTCCATGAGTCCTTGCCTTGCCTTTGCCCTCGGCAGGTAAATGGGCCTCTTTGCCCTGCTACTTGAGTAAATCCCCTTGCATTCCCCTGGCTAACTCAGCTGGAAGTGAGCTGTTGGCAGGGCACACTCTCTTCTTTTTACTCCTGCTGTCTCCACCCCCAGGTTCGCTTTCCCAAGGGTGACTAACTAGTGGGCTGGAGAGTGGGCAAAAAGGCAGAGTCCTTGACACTGGGAGACTTACAGCAAGCAAGCAGTAAAGAAACACAAATACCTCAGGAGGTATACAAAGGATTTTTCAGGAGTATCATTAAATGTGGATTCTGAGGTTCTCCAATAGGACCTAAAGCAACCGGTATTCCATTTCCATGCACCTCATGTGTGTTTTGCATTAAGCATTAATCATGATCACTGAATATTTAGGCACAAAGAATTCATGTGTTTTCTGACACACGTGTTGATGTTGGATTTATAGTTAAGATATTCTAAAGATTAAGTGCTCCCGTTAGTGCTAGCAATTTAGAAGGCACATAGCTATTTCCTCTCGTCTAAATATGTGATGATGCAACAGCCAAAATAAATACCCCCAAACACAGTCAGGTTGAAGTGCCCATAATATCAATGAGACACAGCTCTTATATGAGTAAAATACTGTTTATAAGGGTTTGGCTGGATTAGAGAGAATAAAAAAATGTAAGAGTAGATCCAATATATACTCATAAACCATTGCATATGAAAAGGGATAACTACAATTTAATTTGAAGAATTTTGCAAAGAGATGTCTTTAAATTAGAATTATTAAATACAAGCAATATATTTACACTCATATAAATAAATTCATTCAAAAAAGCATTCTTATAACTGAGTTATTAGAGCTAACTATATTTATAAAGCCCTGAAACTTTGCCTGCTGCCTTTAGAGAAACACAATGCTAAGCAAAAATCTAAAGTGATGCCTTGGCCCAAGGACACATTCCCCAGCTTGGGCCATCTGGGGCTTCCTCTGTGTGAGGGAAATGCTTGCTCAGCACAGCGCCTCTGTGGCGGGAAGAATTCACACCCTTTAAATTTTTCTGCTAAGGAGCATGACTGGCATGTTTGGAAGAGAAATAGGGAGCATGGGAAGAGATTTTCGCATCTGGAGTGGTGGCCCATGTGGTACAAAACCTTGGTAAACCAATTGCGTGCACCCTTCCCCATGCAAGACCAGGAAATCAGAGAAGCACAGAAGCCATCAAGCCATTTTTGCTCCATTGCTTCTCAATGTTTTAAGTGATGTCTATGGCACAGGTGAAAATCAGCACCACAGAGCTTGGTGACGCAAAGCGAAAAGGGTAACAGTGGTCGTAATAAGTGTGAAAGCAATTGTTTTTATGGTTTTATATTGGCTTCATCCTGTCAAATATGGTGGAACTGCTCCTTGCCAGCCCCAACGAGCACCTTTCAAATGGTTGCATTTTATAAAATAGGAGGGCTTTCAAGAAGTGATTTGAAGAAGGAAATGGAGGGCACTGACACACATTAATCAGGAGGCAGCATGGAAAGAGGCCCTGAGGCAGGACTGGGAAAGCAGAACAAAAGGAACAGTCACGGCAGATCACCAAGGGCAGGAAAGAATGAAGCAGAAATAAAAGCAGTATTTTCAGTAAGGTATGAAATGCAAAGGGCTTAAGGAGTTCACCCACCTCTGGAGGGAAAAAAAGACATGAAGACAGCATAGAGATGAAGAGCCAAGGAGACAGGGAATGAATGGTATGAGGTGATGAGCTTGCCAGAGGGATTTGGAACAGGCCAAGGGACCGTGAGCAAAATGGGGTCAGCCCAGAGACTTGAATGGGATAACTGGAGGCAGAAATTACCAGATAAAGTCTTCAAGTGTTGGCAGAGGGAATAGTAGGAGACTATTCCTGTTGGAGCACTTGGGAAAGAAAGCAAACACCACTTAAAGCAGTCCAGGACAAAGTGGAAATAGAAAGCTCCCACTGAATGATGTTACTTACCCTTTAAAGGGAAGGAAAAAAAGAAAACACGAATGTCAGGGCAAGAAGAGCTCAAATCAAGTACAGAAAGGGGCTACAGGTAAAAAAGATACACGTATACACGGGAAAAGGCTTAAAAAAAAGAAAGACCTTCTGAATGTCAGGAACAGAGCTACTGAAAAACGCTTACGGGACCCGTGAGATTCTTGCTTGCTCTCTGCCATGTAGATGCAGCCCATGTTCTTAGCTGCATGGGCATGGGGCCATTGAATGGCTGCACACACATGTGCATCCCCTTCCCACCCCATCCTCTGTAAGGGGCATCTGCATCCAACGTCACTGCAGACCTGAGCTGTGGCAGGGGCTGTGTGTCCTAAATGCTCACCAAGTTTACCCAAGAACGCCGCTAAGCACTGGGAAAACAAAATACAACAAAACTGATCCTACCACAGCCCCTCAGCTGGCTGGAAACTCTGGGCCATATCTTCAGCTCGTATAAGCTGGCGTTGCTCGACAGACACCACCGGAAATGCTTTGACTTACAGCAGTGTTGAGTAGCTGACCCTGTGTTCCCATCATTTGCAGGAAAGAGTGTGTGTATCTCTTTTCTGTGAGCTGAGTCTGAGCCCAGACCCTTCACTGAGAAGCAAACTGAGCACTGTACTAACAAAAGAAACCCACCAGTAATTTAGTAATATGAAATGTCTTATATTTTCTTTTAAAGTATTTAAAATAACTACTGGATACAAGACTCTTCAAAACCTGCTATATCTCCCTCCATCACTGCTTTGCATTTCTCCTCCCAGACAGTGATGAGGTCCCAACAGTAATAGTGCTTCATTTTTCATTTTCTTTTTTCTAATTTCAAGACTTCCTACTTATTTCAGAAGTAACCTTTTTTGGCATCATCCTATACTCAGGTCATTAAACCTGTTTACATTTTCATTTAAAACATTTCCCTGTCTTAAATGAGCAAGATAAATAGCTCTGTTGTACAATTTCTTCATTTTACAGTGATTTTGTGTCACTTTAAATCAGTGGAAACACAAATATGCTCTTTCTTCAGGAGTTTGAAAACTAAATAGCTGGTGCAATTCTGTTTAAATTTAATTTGAACCTCTAAGTTCCAAACTGAAAGTAAAATGGGAGGAAAAAATTGTGTTTTTAGAAGAAAGTAGAACAGTAAAATTCTCTTTTATTTCTTATTCTCCAGTGAAATTATTAATTCCCCCAGACTTTCATGAAAATCTTTCTGGAATCTGTTACTTTCATTCTACTCTTTCGGTTTCTTTTATCTTCTTCTCTACAGCTCCTTAGAGCTCTGTTACACCATATATTCTTTTCCCACTGTGTATTACATTAATCCCCCCATCCAATGAACACCTGTAAAACGTAATTCCTCCCTTCTAAAAAAAAAATACTGTTGAATTTTAAAAGTCAAAATCCTGCCTAGTAAACAACAAAGCTCGTTTTCCAAAGTGATGACTTAGAAGCAGCCCTGTAACATTACAGTTTAGTTCCTGCAGCTCCAGCAGTGACTGGAAGCTCCACAGGGCTTGGGACCAATGGGAAGATGAGAAGGTCACTCAAATCCTTGTAAAAGTCACCTACACGACCAAGAGTGGCACAATTGTAAACACAGGCTCTGGGGAGAAAGTGTGAAAAAACAGGTTCATAGGGAAAGCCTGAAAACCCATCCCTCACCAGGTCTGCTGAGAAGAGACCAGGAATGCAGCAAGGCATTTTTTCTTCCACTTGGAACAGCTGCAGGTCAAAAGCCTAGCTGCTGTGCCCATGGCAGATATTTCCCCCTACTCCTTCTCCTTCACTGAGGATAAACAAGCAACCTGAAGTGTGATTAGGTAAAGTATCCCAAAAGTACCCCGTGATTCAGCAGCCAGCTTATGAGCTGAAACAACCCTAGGCCCTTTTTAGTATGGGATGTTCCAGCTGATTTCCCAGGTTGAGGCTGTCCAGCTTTGTGTGAATAAAACAACCGAGTCTCAGACAGCCTAAATATCCTCCTATAGAAACGAACACCCTACTCCCCTGTGGGGGAGAGGCTGAACAAAGCTTTCATGACCCTTTCTAACAAAACCCGCCTCTGACTCAGCTTTTGGCAGAGGAGAGAGAAAGGAGGGATCCTTCTCAGTGGGAGGGCTCCGTTGAGGGAACATCAGAAGGACACACCAGATGGACTCTTGGGCTACATCTAAAGCTTTCTCACATTTCTTTTCCTTCCTCCCCACCCTCCTTCCCCTCAGACACACACACACACTCAGTTTACCTCTTCCCTACTCATCTACAAAGTGGCTGTTCAAAGTGCTGGGGACAGTGATGGATGCCCAGACGTGCACGCAGGAGCACAGCGGCTGACACTCTGCACGTGCTGGCTGCCGCAGGGAAGGCCCTTGGAGACTGGCAGGCACAGCAGGCACCAGACACATCTTTCTCCTCCAGACCAGGCCCACACTGCCCATTAATCCCTTTGGACCAGGCTGGCCCGGGTGCCCTTCAGCCAAGCCTCCTCCAAAGCCTTTTCAGGCACAGCCTGGGTAGAACGGGACCTTGCACGAATGTGCTCCTTCCAATAGGCAGGACATCACACAGGCAAGGCACGGAGCATGCTGTTCCTACAGATCCTCCAACGCCACCATTTTAATGCAATGAAAATGGCAGAGGGGAAGGAGAAAGGAGGAGTGGAAGAACAGCTCTGTGCTGATTGCAGTGGGATTTGGAGCTGATTTAATGAGGAAAATTACTCCCAGCTCTTAAATTGCTATGGTTTCCTCTTTGATTGAATGTTGGTATTCCTTTAAGCTTCTAAAGGAACAAATATGATTACAATATGTGTTTGATAAGTGAGTATTTCTGGTTCTTTTCCATGTAATTTACCTTGTTAATCTTTATTCTCTCTCAAAACAAACAGTGGTTTGACTCTTCCTCATATCGAGGGCATTAGTTTGCTAACGGGCTGAAAAGCGGCAGTTCACCATTTTGAGCAGTTCTATTTTCTTCAAGTTCTTGGCAAGAAAAACCCTTTTGCTTTAGAAGACAGTGAAGTGTCCTGTCTTGTCTTGTTGTTCCACTGGGAACAAATAATTCTTTTATGTATGCTTTGATGTTGAAATAAAAGGGGTTTTAAATACCATTTCACTGTACTGGTTATAAAAATGCTGTAATTTCCTTGTTATTTGTCTTATTGGAAGTAAGTCAGCAACAAAAGCACAAATACAATACAAACAGAAACTTCCTAAATACCCCTTTTATCCACAGTGCTGTGTTTTATTGAAAGGCCCCAAACCTATTGTCTGTGAATGAAACTCCATTGTTATTGTCTAGATGTTGTTATTCTCACTCCAAGCCTGAGTATAGACGTACACATCAACCTGGTCACTCAGCAATAAATCACACCCTCACTCAGGCACAAATTGAACAGTAGAGGTTGAATGTGGTGTGGATTGCGTGTTTCCAGTCATGTGTTGCACTAGGGGCTGTACAAGGCTCCTGTATTTGGCCTTGCCAACACTAATAGTCCCAGAAAGCACCTTGGTTCACAGATACTAACGTCCTATTTGTGAGTCCAGTGGCACTTGCACAGCAGAGGTCAGTGGACACATGTGTGAACATTTACAAGTCATGCATTAAATCCTACTTGGATGAAACTGGCGCACAGCATAAATTCAGCCCACCGCAGATGTCTTGAGTCATGAGTGCAGTTCATGCCAAGAAAACTGAAGGGTATTAAAAACACCTTTATGCGAAATTCAAAACACCAAGACTTATAATTCACTTGCACTTATACAACTGCATTGACTCCTACAAGGTTTCTTCCCACTTAGTGCAGCAGAAGCAGGAGAAGTGTCAGACCTTTGTATTTATCTTCATTGCAGAGTTGTACGGAGATGTGCACAGACCCGTGTTCAGACCCAGGGCAACAGAAAGCACATTGTTCTGTTACCTCTGTGACACTGCTCTCAGAATATGTTAGCACTTCCACTGCCAAAACCCAGCATGACTCCCTGCTGAGACACAAAGTGCATGACATTATGCAAAGGAAGGTAATCAGACTGCTAATTCTTAAATAGACCTTAATGAAAGGCAACAAAAAATCAGTGTCAGGAAGAACAATAGGCACAAAAGGAACAGGAAGATACAACTTTTTATTAACTTTTGCTCACAACCACAAAGAGCTCCTCTTCTATAATCTGCTACTATTCGTAGCAAATGGGGTAACTCCTCAGACATTCATGAAACACCGCAATATAACTGAACTGTTGACAGTACAAGTTAGCAAATCTTGGAAAAGATTCATGGTGAAATCTCAGATAAATTGTGGTTAAGGATGTCTGTTGGTCATGAACTTTAAACAGTCATTGAGAAACAATGACTGCCTTAAAACACAGAAACAGGCCTGCACATGCTGCTGCAAGACTAAACTGTGAGAAATTCAAACAATTCTTTTGCTTTGTTTTACAGTAAAGCTTGTGTCAGAATCACCATGGAATTAACTGAAATAATCAATCTCAAATTCAGCTCCATAGAAGGGACGGGAAGGTATGGCTGTAAGATGCTAAAGAGGAGGAGTGGAGAAGGTAGTGTGACAGATTATAAACATCTCAGAATGCTTTGTTTTACCTTTGGAAGCCACATGCTGAAAAGAAAACTTATAGGCAGTTGTGCAGTCCCGGCTATAGGGGGCTGTCAAGAAACATACAGAATCAGCCAGGCTGGACAGTTTTAATCAAATCTGCATTTGTGATCAGTAGACACAAGATCAGTGAATCAAGGCGGAAAGATATTTTATTTTTGGATTTTCAAGTACCTCTGGATGAAAGACCAAATAATAAAAGCTTAGCTATATAAAAAGTAACTTTGTATTTTACAGGTCTTTAAAAAATGCTTCATAATGTTTAACTAGTAACATAAGCCTGGTTTGGGTATTAAGAGTACAACCATTGCACAGCCAATTTTAAACATAAGAACTTGAAATACAAAAGAAGTCTAACAAATTTTAAATCGAGAACAGTGCTTCATTGTCAGGGACCAGGTTTAATAGCTGTCTTTGGTATTCAGTATCCCAGTATCTACATGGCTCCTCTGAGAGGCTGGGCTGCATCTGAGGCATGTAGAGACTTCCAAGCTTGTGGTAGCACAGAAAATTCTACATTTCCGGGTGCTTTAGCTCACTGGACAATACTGCCTCTTCTAGCTCATACAGTTCTTCTCTCCTTTGGGAGGCATCTTCTAATCTGAGAGCAGAAACAATTTATCTGGTCTCTACCCAGTCTGACTTTGCCCAGAGGGCTGACTTTGCCTCAGTCTTGCCCTCTGCTTTCTTCATTTCCTACCTGCAAAAGGGAATACCAGACTCTTACAGGCAGCTACCATCATATCACTTAAAAGGTGCAAATTTGAAATTGGTAACATTAGTGTGCCTGCTAAGTTGTGGTAAGGGATGGAGATGGGACATCTTGTCTCCAGTATGGTCCTTTCTCTTCTGCTAATATTTATCGGAATTGACTGACTCTTGGGGGCCCAGAAAAGGACCAGAGAGAGACTTTTTACAAAAGCATGTAGTGCATGACAAGTGGCAATGGCTCTAAACTGACAGAGGATGGGTTTAAAATAGATACTGGGAAAAAATTCTTTACTGTAGGGGTGGTGCGACACAGGAAGAGGCTGTCCAGAAAATTTGTAGATCCCCCATCTGTGGAACTGTTCAAAGCCTGTTTGGAAGTGGCTTTGAGCAACCTGGTCTAGTGGAAGGTGTCTCCGCACATGGCAGGGAAATGGAGTGAGATGATCTTTAAGGTCTCTTCCAACCCAACCCAAACCATTCTATGACCCTTTATATATTACAAGTGCCTTATCTTATACATAGCATTAATACATAGATTAATGTTCGCTTGGAGTGCTTGAGGTATCTTCTGATACCTCTGCAGGCACTGCTAACTTCTTCCAGAATTTCTACTGGCTTCCAGGTTGAGAAAAGCAGGACAAGATTTGCAGGCAGCATGAACCAATGTAGCTTCCAGTAAAGTGAGGATCAGGCCCAGAAAAGCAGTGCATTTCCTCTGGAAAGGAAAGCCCCCCACCTTTTTCTCTATAAATATACCAGACTTGTGTTCTTTGTTTTGAGCCCAGTTTCCTAAGGAAACAAGGTCTATGCAGTCATGCTGTGTCTGTCTGTTTCTGTTCCCCACTCTTAACTCTCATTAGCTGTCTTGACCAGATTTGACACTGGGGGCCACAGTCTCCAGTACTTCAAGATTTTTTTGTATCTCAGTGACCAAGAGGAGAAAGGCTTTTGCTGTTCTTTATGTCTCCCCTTAGGGAAAAGCTTTATCATATGCTTTTTCTGAGACAGAATCCAGAGGGAAAGAGATCTTGTGAGACAAGTTAGCAGGAAACCAGGTTGTGTTAGTTCCTCTGCTCCAGGAACTACTTGTTTAGTATACAATCTCCACAGGAGGTATCCAGCATGACAGATACCATGCAGGCAGTGCCCCAAAATACATTTTTGAAGCTGGACATTTCAGTTTTCGAAAGTTACAGATCTTTTTAGAGATCTGAGAGGGTATTCTGTTAGCTTTTGAAGCCTGAAGAACATCTGATGCTTCTCTGTCAACCACCTCTACATCTTTGTGATGTCTTTATCTTCTTGAGGCCAGAAGACTTTGGGGTGCACTGGTGGACCTCCCTTTCCCAGATCCCCTCTGCCAACACAAACCAGACCTTGCAGATCATGCAGACATTTGCTTCTCTGCAGATTCAGTGGATGGCAGGGGTCCAGTCAGGGTAGCAATTTGTATTCACCTGCTCGTGAGCATTCAGCACGAATTAGAGGAAAAATGAAACCTTAAGGATCCAATAAGAGAGCATTTTATAGCCAGTCTGCATAAAGTGAAAAATGCACACACAAAAATGCAGAAAGTCTACTCTCAAGAGAGCCTTATTTGTTTTACAGCCCTCTATTAACCATAGCGTAGTATTGTCCTGTGATGTATATGCATAAAATCATCACTCTGTTTTTTTTCAGGTGTAATGATGCTGCTTTATCTACTGCCTCTGCAGCTACATATAACAAGGACAAAATCTGTGCTTAAAGAATGAAACATATATTAAACAGAAAAAAACCAACAACCCATAATTCAGAATTGCATTACAGATTCCATACAGGATCATATCTCATCTATTTTGCTTAACAAACATATCACGTAGACTTATCTATCTTAAGACAGACATGATTATTCATTGCAAAAATGACAGCTATTTTTATGTAAAGCAGAAACTAATGAAGTAAGAAAATGTACTGAGACATTTTTGGTTACGAATTTTTGGATTGTGAGCATGGTGTTTACATGGCAGCTGCTTTGCTGGATACTGCTTCCCTGATGGCTTGTGGCATTGATTTATTGACATTCCCAAACTAGAAATTAAGGTAGCCTCAGGGGAGGATATCAACTGACCTGTAAATTGGAACATATGTTTTGGGTTCTCTTGTTGTGCCTTTTTTTTTTTTTTAACAGGACTTCTGCCACTGACTTCAACATTTTCCATATAACGCAAAAAAATTCTTTCACATCCCAGATGTATTCAAACCATAACAATAAATTAGGGCAATGGACTCATGCTGACTTCTGTCAGTGGAAGATCTAGCTCCCGTGGTTGAATTTTTTTTCCTACACAGCATTAGAAAGAAGAGCTACCTTTTCTTTTTCAACAACTTTTTCCAAAGTCAGGATTAATCTCAAGTAACGAAATGTGAGGTCAGTGAATACTGAATTCCAGCCAGGGTATTAGCAAGTTGGTGAAAGAGCATTCTCACGGAGCTGTCTGCCGCATCTGCTGATGTTCCACAACAGAAGAGACTCCCCGAGGTACCTGTCTTGAATTACCCCTACACCAGGTTTCAACCAGTCAGTCAAATTTTATCTGAGTCATTTACCCGCCCACTCTGACAGGAGCGTGGGAGCAGTGAACAAAGGGCAGGCGTCCACCGGGAATGGAGCCAGAGTGAAGACTGACAGGCCTTGCTGGGCCCAGATGATTTGATACTGTGTTTTCGTAACCAAATTGTGAGGCAAGGATGCTGCCTGTCTTTATACTGGCAGAATTCATCCCGTGATGGGGCCTGATACTGCAGGGAAAGAAAATTATGATGATAATTCTTTCATCCGGGCCACTTATGGAGTATCTGCTAGGCATTTTCGAGGCAGAAAAGGTATTTCTGGAGCAGCAGAAAACTAAAGCCAGGAGAAAGTTCAAGGGAATGATTCACACTTAGGAGCATAGTTTCCAGCGGATGTCAGTGCCTGGCACTAAAATCCAGCCACCCTTCAGCCACCACCCATGGCAGATAGCGCAGGCACTCCATGGTGTGACCAACCCTGATCCCAGCATGGGCTGGCAGGCCCCCTGTGAATCCCTCCCGGGCTCCACACCTCCTCCTGCATGGTCAGGTGTCAGTGGTGGTGACAGATACTGCCCTTGCAGCATTGCACCTGTGCCTGCACTGCAGCTTTTGGCTCGTGTGTGGTGCTGGCAGCTCATCAACAATGTAGTGCCTGGGATATAGCTGAGAAAGACACACGTTTGGTGGCAAAACAAAGTGTCACTTTACCCCAGTGAAGCGCTTCACAGTACCTTCAGGCCAGTTTTTATCCTTGCCTCCAGCCTCATCATCTGGGTCACTTCCTGTGCTCTCATAACCACAGGACAACACAGAGAAAACCACCTTTCAGTTTCATTTTTCCTTTCTAATGAAAAGGCAAAATGAATCCTAACCACTGCATTTTCTTTGGAATTTTTGCTCTAAACCATTTGCACGCCTTACAGGGCTGCCTGACTACTCTCAATCGTCTTAATCTGATTTTCAGTCTCTGTAACACATGGTTGTATTAGCAAGCAGTATTTTGCAGAAAGGCCAAGTTCCAGTGTTGGTTTAGCATTTTTGTGCTGGTGGATGTGCTACTTGTTCCTCATCCCTCTCCAGTCTTGCAAGATCTGAAACAAAGTGTTTTCCCTTTTGAGGCCCACCACCTTTGCATTAATCACAGTGCAACACAGGGGGCATGTGAATTGCTCCAAGCAACTGCTCTGAAAGTCATGGAGTCCTCGTGGTGAATACCTTACTGGCCTTGAGTTTCTCTTCCCATTATAGATTTTCTGTGTCTCTGTAACAAGGACATTGCAGTAGCTTTAATGTGCAAAACCACATCCAGTGAATTAAAGAGTTTCTTCTTCTTCCTTTGGTTTTACAGATGTCTACAGCTGTACCCATACCAGGAATTTTTTGCTTCCACTAGTGTGGATTGTTCTGAAAAGTATTCTTTTGAACAAGCACTGGAAACTAAAGTTTTTGTTTACTCAGTAAACTCTGAATGCATTTGCACTGAAACTGCAGTGAAAGGAAAATAATGGCCTTGCTCTTTTTCTCACCACCAAGACCAGAAGATGAAGGAAACCCACAGCCTGTCCCTAGATCTCCACCTCCAACATCAGACAGAAGAAAACAATTGCCTTCCTTGGAGACCTCGCAAAGAATAAAGCTGTAACTAAACAGAATTCTCATGCCAGCAACTTTGGGAATTACTCTGTTGTTATTGTTGCACCAAAATCTTCATTGAAGCTGAATGAATTTCATGTGAATGGAAAAGATGCTGAGAAAGAAGCTGAGATAACAGCAGGACACAATTTCTACGCCACTTCTGCTGCCGCAGCTCCAGGGCCTGGAGGTTTAACCAATGCCTTCTCCAGCCTGATGGCACTAGTCAGCCTTTCCTCGCTGTTTGCTTTTGGTTTTCTTAAGTGATGACAACTGAGATCCTCCGAGGCTGGGCATGGGAGAGTGCTCATGACTTGAGTTATGGGTATCAGGGTAGGAAGAAAAGCTCATGGTATCACATGCCAGCAGTTATTCAGTCCTTATACATCACTAAAAAGCAAAGAGAAAGTGAATTTCACAACTATTCAGATCTCAGCATTTTAATAGCAGCAGCTTTTAAACTCAAATAACGGTTGTGCTCAGAGAAAAGGCATAGGTCGAAATTTGGCCTCCAAATGAAGAATTTCTAAGTATGCAGAATAAGCCTTGATGTCTATGCTTTCCAGTTCTCAAAACCAGTCATCAGGGCCCCTTGCAAAGACCTGTACCTTCTCCAGCTCTTCTTCAAGCCAGCCAGGTTTTGCCAACTCCAACCCAAGGTGCCCTGAGCTTGCATGGATACTGCCTACCTCCCCTAAATGCTGTGTGAAAGGACCCAGACTGCCTCATGGGAAGGGCATGAGGGAAGCAATTGTAACTTCCTCCTTGCAGAAAAGAAACTGCAGAGATTTATTATAGGCTGATGTCTGTGAAAGTACTGGCATCACAGTGATGGCCTTGCTGCTGAGATGAAAGGCAAAATACTGTGAAGGGATGTGGTGGGGAATGCTGTAATTAAAATACTTATAATTTGTACGTCTACAATAAAGGTGTTTTACTGGTTTAGAGCATCAGCAGGAGTTAAGAGACTGAAGCTCTACTTGTGATTTGCTGTGTAAATTACAAATGTTTACCTTCTCCAACACTCAGTTTGGATACTTAGAAAAGAAAGAATTAAGAGCAGTAGGAGACACAATACATTAATGCTTGTAAAGTTCCTTCAGATATTGGCTCTACAGTAAATTAAAGTATAAATTTTAATGATCTGTTACTTATTGTGAGTGAGATAGATGGAAGCAAGGCCTCTGGGTAACCTTAAGGTATTGCTTTCATTGCATACTAACAATTTATTAACGTTCTTTCATTTTCATTTCCCAAATCCATTGTTACTCACTCTGAAACATTTCTGAGTATGCACAGGCCTTTATTCAAAGAAAAGTGTCCTCTCCCCAGCAGGCCCAGAAACACTGGCCTGTGATTAGAGCGGTAGGTTTTTAACGATTTATAAAACATTTCTCTACAGTTTTAAAGAGATTTCTCAGTTACCTCTGCTTAGAAATTTCTCCCCACTCGAGCAGCGGAAGGTCCCCGGCTGCACCTCCCGGCACAAGCCTGGCAGGCGTGTGTTTATGTGCTCAGCCTTCGCCGCCGAGCAGAGACTGCCAATTGTACAGCACTGTACTTCATTAAGCAGCAGTTTTACGAGGTGGGCTGCAGCACACGGGGGACAGGCACGAGACCACCAGATTTATGGCACTTCAGCGTCGAGCTGACAGCGTGGCAGTATTCACACAACAAAAACCATATTACAAGAATGTTAAAGTTGCTAGAGAGCCCTGCCAAAAAAACACCCAGCAACCCAATGAGGTAGGAAGTTCAGGGTTAGGCATTAAAAATCCAGTACCCAGCATGGCAACATTCAGATGGCACACCTTCCCCTCTGCCTATCTGCTGGGGTCTTTAATCCTTGGCTGTGGGTTAAAAAGCCTGGCTTTTAGGGTGGCTTTTAAGTGCCAGGCTCCACCACCCATTAACAGAAGGCAGGTACCCATCCTACCAACACCAGCTCCTCACCACCATCTCTGTGCCAGCCATACTAACTTCTTGGAGCAACAGCCCAAAGACGTTATGATTCATTTAATATCCACATGGACATTTATCAGATGGGAAAGGAAATATGGAATGCCTTCAAACCTGTTTTTAAAAAATGCCTGTCTCTCTCGCCCATATCTCCCGCCAATGAATAGGTTCTTTTTCGTCTCAATGAGAAATACCATTTCAGAGGTATTTTCCAGAAAAAGCATGGAATTATTAAGAAGAGTAGGAATGAAATTAGTACAGTGGATGTGAACAGATAATGGGGTTTTTGTGTAGAGTCAAGCTTTAAAAGATCTGGATCACGGGAAAACCCAGCCAACACACACACACACATGCACACACACACACGTGCGCACACACACACACACGTAACTTCTTAGGCCAATTACAGGGAATGTTCTCTTACTTTAGCTCAACATGAAATTCATCCTGTGTTTTTTTATTATTTACAGGATAGTGGTGTCAGCTTCATGTATCTGTCACTGATTCTTAGTGTCGCAGAGGATAGGAGAGCAGATGTCTTAAAGGCATTTCTCTATAGGATCTTATTCAGGAAGAACTGACCAGGAATCCACTTGGAGAATGGATTATGATAACCAGAACAAGGAACCCTGTCCCACAATTAAATGTGCAGTTAATCCATATTGCACTTCAGCTTGACACCTTTACATTAACCTGTAACGTAGAGGAACTCAAAATCCTGATGGACATCAAGGGTTGCAATGCTAAGTCCACCCTCTGTGCACCCTCATTGGCCAGAGGAATGCACATACAATTTTTTCCTGCCTGCCAGGGCAATGTTCAGATACAAAAGAGCCCAGAGAGAGTTTCTTGGGACCAAAGGGCACTTGGTCTCCGGCTTCCTGAGGCAGCCTTTACTACAACCCCTTTCCCACAGCAATGTCTACTGCATCATGACAGAAAAGGGCAGCAAGAACTCCCCAAAGCAGGCACTTCTACAGGGCAAAGAGACATTTTGCTTCTTTGTCTTGGTCTGAATTTGCTCCGTGTTATCAAAGGGGACTGAAACCACCAAAATGGGCCTTAGCTCCAGTGCTGAATTGCAATAATGCTGTGGTTTAGACAGCGGATACCTTTGCTTCAGCTGCCTGAGTTTGATTATCTCATCCAAGAACTGCATAAGGCTACTGTAATTTGACAAGGAAACACTTCACACAGATACTGTGACTTGATCTTGTTTGCTCTAATCAGGTTTAATGCCATCCCAGGGCAATCTGGAAAAATTTAGATTCTCACGCCAGCACTCGGTTTCAGCAAACCAAATCCAGGACTCAGACAGCAAGTATTACCATTCTGGCATGTCCTGCTGAACAAAACCAGCCCTGCTGTCAGTCTTGCAAGATGTAGCCACTTTGTTTCTCATCTGTCCTCTCCTGACCGGGGATCTCTACAAGGCATGTGGAGGAGCTCAAACCCGTCACAGATAACTACAGCCCACCTGGCCCCCTTACAGCCATACCCAGCGTGTCATGCCTGTGAGGTGCCACGAAAAGTGCTCACCTGGGGGACCTCTGGGGACCAATTAGCTCCAGCAAAGCACGGTGCTAATGGGACTTGCCCTCCTAATTTTTTTTCTTGAAACTCGGTGCACTCAGCTGTCTAAACCTACTCAAAGCCAACTCAGGTGCCTCCAACAAGTCACTTCATCCAGGTGCAGCTCCAGAGCTCATCCAACAGGCAGCTGTTTCATGCTGAGAACCTCAGGCTGCCATGAGTGCCAGAACAGACCCGTGGCAAGGAACAGTCATGGAGCTGCTGCCTGCTGTGCCTGTGTCAAAAAGCAGCACCGCTGCCAGGGAGAAGGTCGGGATGGTGCCCAGAAATACTGTGAAGGAGCAAAGGCTGCTAACATAAGCTGGAGTCACTGTGGGTGATGTACATGTACACACCATACACCCCACTGCTCCCACGATTCACTCAGAGTTTCAGCAGAGCTTGAAAGTGTGCTCCAGCCCATGAAAAGGCTTCCAAATCCAGGGCCATCTAGTGAAAGCTCACTACAATAATGATAATAGAGATGAGTCTTACAAATAAACAGTTCATTGGCAGAATCTAGCCAAAGCACAACATGGGCAACTTATCTACTATGAAACAAATGGACGGAAGAGGACTTTTGTGAGCTTTACAGCTGAAATCTACGGTTTGGCCATTCAAAATACTTTTCCCCAACTACCAAAAGTAACTTTGATCAAAAAAGTTTGCTTCCCGTAAAAACAGGTCAGTAACTTTGGTTTCCTCCGTATCCTCCACGATAAAAACTTCTTATAAGAATTGGAAGACCAGTGCCCTGCCCCCAGTATGATATTTTGGGATACATTTTGGAGCTGACTCTCAGCACAGATCTTGAACCTCTCAGCCCTTAGGCTTTTAAGTGTGAGCCTGTCCCATCTACAGTGAAAGGAAGTCCAGCCATGAAGTTTGATGCAGATCTGGAGTCATGGGTGGATCAGGCCAATCCAGCAGTATGATGAGCTTTTAGAGATAGCTTTTATTTGCTTCACATCACAGGACTGAGAATTTTCAGATCAAAATCCTCCAAAGTATTGTAGGTACCTATCAGTGACAATTTCCATACTATTCTTTTGTGAAAAAGAAAGGTTTAGTGATGCTCAGGCTTGAGAAAAGCAGGCTCAGGGGAAATCCCATCACTGAATATAAACGCCTGATAACAGGGTACAAAGAGGATTGAGCCAGGCTCTTCTCAGTGCAGTCTAGTGATAGGACCGGGGATATCGACACAAACTGAGACACCTGAGATTCCCTCTGAACTTTGGGAAACTCTTTTACTGTGGGGTAGCAGAACATGGGAATGGCAAGTTTGTGGTGTCTCCAAACTTAGAGGTATTCAAAAGCCATCTGGACATGCTTCTGGGCAACTGGCTCTGGGTGGTCCTACACGAGCAGGTGGATTGGACCAGATGGCCTCTAGAGGTCCCTTCCAACCTCAACCACTCTGATTCTATAAGAGTTATAGCCTGGAAAATAAATTCACCCGAGGCATGAAATAGAGCAGGATCAGCTGGTGACACAGTGAAAGTACTCAAAATAAACCCAGATAAACCCAAAACAACCAAATCACTGCATAGACACAGACACAGGAAAAGCACATATCGACTGAGGGGAAAGCAGCAGCACCATGAATGCAAACGAAAACTGAGGGTTGTTGGTATTCAGAGGTTCCCCCCCCCACCACCACCATCACCACCACACTCCCTGGTTCTGCTGGCCCAAAGCGTGCGGATACAGCTCAAAAATCATCTATCCTCTCCTGACAGGCAACTGCAGCCGGCGGCTGCAGGCAGAGAGCGCAGCACTAGAGGGCACCAGCAGGATGTGGCCGCTCGGGCTGCTGGAGCTCACCAACTTGCTTCTCTGAGAATTAAGCACTTCTCTTTTTTCCTCTTTTATTCAAAAAAGTTAAAGAGATTTAATTCACTCCCGGAAAGCAAAACACACCTCTGGTCTGCACAGTCGCGAGGTACCTTCTGTTAAAGAGAAAAGTTGGGTGCTAAGACACTGACAGAGATTTTGCAAGTCCTCACAGCTCTGCAGAGCAGGACGCAACAGCCCAGGCACAGACATGAGGGGGACTTCAGACCTCCGGGCAGCACGGCTTCCTTCCAAATAGGAAAACTGCTTATGCAGCAAAAATTGAAGTTTGTTGTATTCGGAACTCGATGTAAGGAAAGGCAACCAAGGAAACGAAAATAAAAGAAGGAACTCTGTTAGCCAGGCTCCCTGCTTTCCCCCTCTGCTCCTGGAGGATTCTTCAGCATCCACAGCAGATGCTGCTCTGACACCCTTGGGATCCAGGTCCACGACTCTGCAATAACACTGGCTGTTCCAGCATACCCACACACAGGCAGCGGGACTGGTCACCCCAGAAAGTCCTGTGCCAGCACTCCTTGGCTCTCCACAGGGACGTCCCCAACTGTCACCTGCCTGAGGCAGCTGCTCACCACTCCCAGGGGGTCACCCGAGCCAGCACGAAGCATTCCTGATTTGTCGTTTTCAGCTAACATACAACCCCAGCCAAACCACTGTCACCAGGCTGCTACCACTCCTCTGCAGGCATCACCTGCTCTGTCAAGTCTCGTCTTTTCTTTCTCTGCATATATGCACTCCGGGGGTGTATCAGCACCAGGAATGCCATCTCCCCCGTCCCCACAGGAAGGCAGGAGAGCTGCACTGGCAGCCAGAGCTGTTCCCCACCTCCCTGTCACATCCAGCCTCCACCTTTGGGGACCAGGAGTGGGTTTATGTGCTTGCTGCTAGGCCTGGGCTGAGCAGAGACTGCCAATTGTACTGCACTGTACTTAATTATGTAGTAGTTTTATGAGGTGGACTGCAGCACACAGGGGACCAACGTGAGACCACCAGATTTATTGCACTCTGACTTTGAGCTGACAGTATAACAGGCTCTAAGAGGTAAGTACTCAATGCTTTATTCACTGATCTTTTGCCCTTTCCCTATATTTTCGTACAACGTTTTGGAGCCTGTCTGGGATGATGGGAAAGATCTGGAATAGTGAATAAAAGAAGAGAAAGGTAGGCAAATGGACAGACACAGAGACCCAAAATGTAGGAGAGAGATGAAAAAGGAGGAGGTGAGGCAGCTTCTTGCACAAACCATGTGCTCCAGGCCCTGAGTTACCATGTTATTTTCTTTGCCATGAAATCACAAGCTGGCCTTGTCAGCAAAGGCAATTCCCCTGAAGATGCTGATGGCTGCAGCCCCGTGGGACTGCTAGCTCAGTACCCATTTCATAACAGCAACACTTATATTTTAACAAAATGACAAGAGTAACATCTTCGGGGTTTTCAACTGGGAGCAGCCCCCTGTTACTGCCATTCCAATGAGAAGTGGCTGAAGGAGTTACTTCAACAGGACGTTTTCACTGACATCCTTTGATGACATGGACTGGATTTAGCCACATGTGCTCAGGGTTTGAGGAAAAGAAATACTGCCTGGTTTCAGAACGTAGTTGGCTATACGCACCAGGAGAATGGAAAAACCATCACACTTTTTTTTTTATGTGCACTTGTTCAATATTTAAAATATTGCTTTGAATCTATACAGATTTTCAGTTACTGGACCACTTGGATTTTTAAACCTCACTGACTCTCAGCCCGACTGCCTCCGTCTGCATTGAAAGGAGCCATTCTTCTTCTTCTTCTCTTTTTTTTTTCTTTCCTTCAGTGAAACTGGAGCCTTTCCCTTCCCGTAACTTTCAGCTGGCTGAGCCATTCCTAGATCTCTGCATTTTTCACTTTCCAGCCTGACCCCCAGGACTTCGGGAGACGCGAAAAAGAAATTATGTGACATATTGGCTGCAGTGAAAAGCTGTGCAGCTGAAGGGAAAATGCTACAGATGTCAAAATAAAATAAAACAAAACAAAATTTTACATCTACAAGGAAAAAGTAGGGTGAAAATGTTCTGTGAGGAATGGTATTAGCTACAAACTATTGGAAAAGCACAGAAACAGAGCAAAGTTGTACTGTGTAAGAAATAAAGTGCATGTACCATTTCTCATTATACTTGCTTTTTCTAGAAGACCTCTAGGAACTGTGTTTTACCTGTTTCAAATACAATTATAAAGAAATAATCACATTATTAGAAAATAATCTAATTGGGTTAAAATTGTAACTTTAAACTAGTTCAAATTAACAGATGTAAATTGTAACAGACGGTTTATAGGGAACAGCACATTTTGCTTGGAAAAGTAAATGTATACCATTATTGCAGTGAGGATAAAATTATTAGACTGCTTAGAGGGCTTAAAAACAGTCCCAAAGCACGCTATCAAATATGATATCACACAAACCATTAAAATTATCATGAGACTTAATGTTTGAGAAAGTTTACCAAAATCCCCGGGATGTCTCATGATTTTTAGTACTGATTCATTGCAAAAATACTATCAAAAAAGGAGCTCTTAGCTTATATGTTGTTATGAAGGAGAGATTCACAAAATTAATTTCTCAACCAAACATAGTGAATAAATTGTCTTGAGCCCTACACAGCCCAAGAGTGGAAACTCACATTTTTCTCTATCCTTTTCAAAGAGCAAATGTTCTTAGACCTGCTGTTTCATCTAGAATAAAGATAAATCTCTCCATTGCACCAGCTTAGTAAAAAGATAGATATAGTACTGGGATTCTCTTTAATGAAACAGAGTTTTGAAACACTTCTCTGGTAAAACACCAGTATACCATACTGTAATTTTATTTCTGGAATTACCTGGGGAAGGACCATTACTGATCTTTTCACAACAGCCAAAGATGAGGTGTTTTAAGGTTACAGAGAACTGCTGGTCAGTCATTGCCAGGATATTCATACTGTAATGTGTTTGGGCCCAGACCTGCTTGTCACCATGTATTTATACAATTTGTAGCCCAAAAGAACCCTGACTTGTGTGGAGCATAGCCCACCTGGCTGGTAGAGGAATATGAATGATGAACAGTAAAAATAAACTAAATTGCTTGACAGGTGATCCTATGTCACTGTAAAGGTTTATGGGAAAAATT
The DNA here is from genome assembly GCA_013397755.1 of Cnemophilus loriae. Classification (NCBI taxonomy): domain Eukaryota; kingdom Metazoa; phylum Chordata; class Aves; order Passeriformes; family Corvidae; genus Cnemophilus; species Cnemophilus loriae. Next base: position 595,452 of record VZTF01009676.1, read on the forward strand.
CTAATACTCTGCTGCCTCATCTGAGATTATTCCCCCCCCCACCCAGATCTGCTAATATTGAAATTTAGGAAGGAAAAAGAAAAAAAAAATGAAATATTTTATATTAGATATATAAGAAGTTGGTAAACAAGATAACCTTCAGTCTTTCCAGGATTCTTATTTTCTTCTCCGTTGCAGAGATCACAGTGACAGATAGAGTTTCAAAGAATAAAACTTAAGACAGGGATGACTGTAACAGTTAAACAGAAAAAAGTTCATTAACGAGATCTTACTTAACTTATCGGTATGCAACAGATGAGAAAGAGAATCTTTTAAATGGTGGCAAAAAAATCTTACAAGTTTCCATTTGGCGCCTTCACACATGAAGAAGGTTGCACTGCAACCTTGCTGCTAGACTCTTCTGCCAATAACACACATTAACGTCGCTGGAGCACAGAGAAGTCCTGTTGGATCAGCTCTGCATACCAACCCACATACGTAGCACTCCAGCCCGTCATGGCTGGAAGATTTTACCTATCCATCAGTGGCTAGGAAACGTGAGATAAGCGGACAAAGGAAAATGCCAAAGCACGATTAGGTAATCTCTTTCCTTTACGAAATGGTTTCTCATACTGGGAAGATGAATGGGAGTCCAAAAAGCACGTGCCCTCTCCTGTCAGTAGCAAAACATTTTTTTTTTTCCTAAAGCAGGCGTTCCACAGCTCTTAAATTCCTGGGCACAGAGGACGCGCTTCCCGTTGAGAGAATCCTGTTGATAACACTACCCATCACCCAACAGCTACTTTGTGTCCCTCCTACGCTCGTCTGCTACAGTGACATGTTGTTTCTCATCTTCCACTTGTCCTGTTGCACTCACCGGGGCATTTGTGAACAATTTGGATCTGCATCTCAATGATATCTTTCAGCACCACCTATAAAAATTAAATAGATGAATCATGCATACAGGCTGTGTCTAAGGCATGGGTGCCTGTGACTCCCTAGTAATTTTACAACCTGCTTTCCAGTTTCAGCGAAGTTTGGCAGAGGGGCAAACACCTCTCAAGACACAGAGTTCTCACAAGTTCTGGAAAACAGACATCCACATGGAAGAAAGTGGCAATGTAAATGTAGGAAAGGCAGCAGGATGAGCTCAACTCTCACAAAACCAGAGTACACCCTACAGACACAAGGAAACCACGTTTCACTGGGTCTGCAGCTCATGGAGATACTTGATTGAACGGCAGAATGTGTCCCTGCATGAGTGGTGGGAGGTGTGCCCCGCGCTTTTTTTCCTATGGGTGCGTGACCAGCAGGGTCAGGCTTGCACTTTCCATTCCCAGAGGTACCCTACCTGGTTAAGGGACAGAAAATGTGAAAATATCTACTGCTGCTAAAGGGAATCAATACCTGCCTATTGGTATGATTTAGAGGAAGCTCAAGGTGAAACTAGACATGCATCTCTTCCTCCTCCTACCTGCATGTAACCTGACTTGCGCTGCTGCCCAAGTTAGCCCATCACGACTTCAGATTTAGGTTGTTCCTCCCTAAGTCCCGCATTTGCTGCTCCATAACCAGGTCCCAAACTTCATCCTAACACAAAGCCATCTTAAATGGGCCAAGAAATGGAAAATGTTCCTGTAAATATCGTTTAAATCCGGACCCCTCCACAGGAATTCAGGAGACATCTCCAGGAGGAAGAAAACATAGAAGACACCCAACAGACAAAGATCTCTGAAAGAACGATACACAGCTCTGGGCAAGTACCACATGGGCCAGGGCATCAACGTGCAAGTCTGTCAGTGACATCCTGTAACTCTACACGCACATGGATACACCCAAGAGTCTCCTGCACTGGAAAAGAAACACAAATATATGGATCATCACTCACAAATTCAGCCTATTTTAGGTCAGACCTTTGCTCAGAGGTTCTTCCTTCCCGCTTTTCTCAGGACTATTTTTAATACACATCACTTTCTAGAACTTTGTTTCTTATGCCCATGCTCCTGAGGAGCTCTCTCCTGTTTTTCTGCCAGAGAAATGCCAGTGGACAAAGTGTCCACTAGCAAAACTCCTCTGCACATGGAAACCAACTCATCCCTTTATTTTGGACAGTACCTGTCTTTGGGAAGGGGACGGTTTTATTTCAGCCAGCTCATTTTGTAGTGGAGTCTAACTCATTCAGGTTTTTGCTTTTTTAAAGAGCTGTGGAGAAGTGATCAGGCCTGAGCCATAGGACCACATTATGTGTTCCCTTTGGAAAAACCCAGCTTCACAGCTGTCTAGCTAATTGTATGTGCAGACTCAGAGGTTTTTGTATACAGTCATGGTACAGAGAAATAATCAGCTACACAACTACACTGTTTTTCTCCAAAACTGCCCAGAGTTTTTCTACCTCCCTGGCAATGACTCTGCGATTGCACAGAAGACAAATATGTGTAACAAAACAGAATTCACGTGCTGCGCAAACCTCTGTGACTATGAGTATCACTTATACCATGCACCTATACCACAAGAAGAACAGATCTCTGGATATTCACCTTCAAACCAACAAATTTTTCATCCTTTACCCAAAGGGGGAATCTCTGCTAGTGGTACCGGTTGTGTGGCTAAGCCAGTGACCAGACAGAGACACAGATGGAAGCAGGTCTGACATTCCACCAAGCAGGAGGCAGCAGTGACCTATATACCCTTGTCAATACATTTCACAAGAAACTGCAAGTTGCTTCAGCAAAATATGACTCCTTTGATACTTTCCTGTTTAATTTAATACAGGCTTTTAGTATCCAAAGAACCCCACTGCTTTGAAATGAGGAAACTCGGTCAAAGACTTCGGCAGTCAGCCCACAGCTGGCAAGCACAGTTCAGGGGCCTAAAACACGACTGCTCACTAGGTTTGCACTCCCAGACAATGGAGCTTTTAAAATTAAGGCTTGTATACACATGCAAATTTATCAGCCTGATTACACCGGCATAATTAGGCCGATAAATTTCCCTGTGTAGACAAGTCCTGAGACTCTCAAACTCATAACTGGGCAGGTCTTTCAGGGAGAGAGAGAGAGAGAGAGAAGGAGAGAGAGAAGGAGAGAGAGAAAAGAAGGCAAATTAGCAACTCCTGAAATATTCAAGCAATAATTTTTTTATCAGTCTCTCATTTTTCTTTTTTAAGATTTCTTTTTTCCCTACAAGCGAAGGTGTTTTAAATATCTAAATTAAGATTTGGATGAGACATTGGTACACTTGTTTTTGGACAGATTAGAAATAATAACAATCATCAATATTCCCTAGAAAGAGAGGGGTCTATCTCCAGTGTCAGACAAACCCATGGGCATTGACAGAGCCCCGTCAGGCAGGTCAGTCTCAGAATTCCAGTTTAGAGCACAGGCTGGAGTGGGTTGCTCATTTTCTAAGGCCATGCATCTGACATGAGACTTGCAGACACCACCAGGAGCACCTCCATTGTTAACTTTCTTCCTTTCCATCCCTCCCTCACCAATCTTTTCACACCAGAGTATCACATAACTCCCTTTTGAAACTGTCAACTCCACAACGAAATTGATCAAGCCTGAACTGGAAACAGCCCAAGACACTTGACCAGGATAAGATCCCTCTGGTGTCTTTGTGGATGGAAAGAGTCTCTCATCCCAGGCACCTTCTGCATGTCTTCACCCTGCCTCACCGTCCTGGTGCTCTGAAGCACTACTTCTGTAACAATGAGGATCATGTCAGGGGGAAGAGTCATGGCAGGACAACCACACTGAACCTAGCCTCAAGACCCTTCCTAATACTGCCTGCGCTCTCCTGGCTTCCCACAAGGTGCGATCCCACCCTTGTACTGCTAATATAAAGTGACGAGGGCTTCATGAGCTATGCCAACACAGCTGTTACCAAGCTTCATCTAAAAGTGTCGACTTCAGATTCCCCCTAATCTCCCTCAAAATAATCCCTCAATGGATTTGGAAGATTCAACCTTCAACATCAGCTGCTTCCCAATCCCAACCTTATATCTCCTACCTATCTTTAACCTCCATCTTCTTCCGTACCCCTCCTTGTAAGAGACACAGCTCTCTGCCTTGCCAGAGGCAAAGGCTCTGTTGATAACCTAGCATTGTTCCCAGTCTCTCCCTCCCCTTTACTCACTACTACCAACATAACAGCGAGCAGCTCGAAGGGGAGTGGGAGCCCCCATCATGCTGGGCACTGCACATGCACGCACTGGAATACAAACTTGTCTTCTTGATCTTACAACCAAAACAAATAAGGCCAAAAGAAATGTTATTCCCTTTTTACAGATGGGAAAGCAGGTCCAAAGATATTAAATGTCTAGCCCTAGGAAGCCTGCAGCCAAGGCAGGAACTGACCCCCTATTTCCTGAGAGCCAGCATTCGGTGTCTAATCGCACATGATCAGTCTTTCCTCTCTACCTCCCTGTAGGCACGAGGAATTTCTGCTCTACATCTCCATGTTTCTTTCGCTCTGTACTGCACACAGCGATACACACCTAGATGGGACTCCTTAATAAATAATCATATGTGGATTCCTGCACTTCTCTTGTACTTGTCAACCCGTGCCTCCCTTATAGCACAGGAATTAGTCTTTCCTTCCTGTATTTCCAGTGTAATTATCAAACAAACTTTCCTCTGGCATAGACTTCCCACATCAAGGATACTTTAAATCTCACACGTAAATCTCTTTCATTTCAGCAGGTCTCTCTCCTGTAGAATGGCATTTAATGGTGATCTTTTTTTAATCAGGTTCAATCCCCTGTTTCCCACCCCCATCTGGTGAAAGCGACTTTCCACTCAGAAAGGAAGTCAGTCTTTGATTTCATAAATGATTATAAGAAGATTTAACATCCTCAGGAGCACAACTATTTTGATTAGAATGTATTTGCTCCAATACCTTTTCCAGCTGTCCTGCTTCTTGATACAAAACCCAAGATAGAGAAATCTTTCTGAATTCACTCGCAGACACTCCAGTGCGGAGACAGGCCTCTCACCCTCTCATCATTTGGACTCTGGCTCCATGTAATGCAGCAGAATAAAGCAGGGAATTGTCAGCACACCAGCTGTGTGCTGGTCTCTGCCTCAAGCCCTGGCAGGCAGTTTGCTGAGCATGGATGTGTGCGGGCTTGTTTGCTTTAGCTCCCTGACCTCTGCTTTGTTGCTGCAGCCCTGCAGCTTGCTGAGACTGCCACCATGAAGAGCAGCTTGCCTGGAGAGGCAGGAGAGCAGGACAGCTGAAGGTTTCAGAGGAGTGTCCATCTGCTGTCACTGTTGCAAAGAAGCTGGCATGAGTGTAACTTTTACAGGCAAGTGTAATTTTGCAGGCAATATCCATTTGTGCACAATCTGTCCCTCTTCATGCTGTGGCCAGCTGAAGGATAACATCAGATGTTGTTTGCACAGTGCCATAGAGGGTTGGAGTTTTCTGGCTTCAAAGGCAGATTTGAACTGTAAGATAAAATTTTTCTGCGGCTTTGCTTTCAAAGACTTTGTACCATTTTTCCTTTCAAATATTACCCCTCTGAGGATATGTGTATATGTAAAATGAGATGGTGACCTGAGGGCCACAGTCCCAAGTTACCCTCCAGTGCTCTCAAAGGCTGTCAGAAGCTCAAAGGGTTCTCCTTAGGAAACAGTAAATGAGATTCTGGCTCAGAAAGACAAGCTATACAGAAATTTCCTGCCTGGGTCTCTTCAGGCGTGTTTCTGACTCCACTACCAGGTCCAAAGGGGTGGGACCCAAATGTGAAATTGTTTTTTGATCAAAGTCTTCAGCGTTCCATCCTGCCTGTCAGCAGCTGTGCAGCTTCATTTCAGCAGCACTAGTTTTGGGAAACAGAGCACGAACTGTGCAAAGTCAGCTTCACTTCTGAGGGTTTCACTCCTTTTCTTAACAGTCTTCCAGACTAAACCTATTCTCCTTGTACCAAAGACACCCTTTTGAGATCTTGATAACACAGCTCCAGTTTGCAGGTAGCACACCTACCCAGGAATACCTTGGTTAAGTGCAGTTTTTCTATATTTCAGTGCTGCACTCAGTAGAGCCCCCCTCAGACCTAGTTGGTGTATTTGGATTTGAGGTGGTGTGCCTGGGGACTCAAACCCTTAGCCACGTCAGCACCTGCGGCAATTGTTGTTCTAGGATGCAGAAATAAACTTCCCCATCCTACACAAATGCGTGGATGCTGAGGCCAGAGGGACTTACTGAGATAATTTTGTCTGGCATCTAGAGCAACACGGACTATAAGATTATGCTAAGTAATTCTCATTTGAAGTTCCATAGCTGTGGTTGAACAACAACCACAATAAACATGCAATTGTGGAAAATCTACCACAATCCCTAGTAAGCTGTTCCAATAGTAAATCACCCTCACTGTTAAAAATGTGGACATGGTTTTCAGTCTGAAGGTGCTTAGCTTCAACTCCTGGCCAACAGCATGTTGTTGTTACAAGTCTACTGATCTGCAGAACCCTTCCTATTGCATCGCTGATCCTACTGAGGTATCTTTAACTTGTGGCAAGGGACTGGTTTGAAAGCTAAATAAGTAGAACTCGCCTAACATTTTTGCTGTTGTGAGGCATCTTTTTTTGATTTGTTTCTTTTCACTCGGTTGCTTTTGTAACTTTCCCCTGAACCTTCTCAGTTTTTAATATCCCCCTTGAAACAAGGTGTGGAGCTTTCTGAAATGTAAGTGGCTGTCTCAACATTCACAGAGCTAAACTACCTGCTTGGGCTTTGTTCCAAAAATTTCCAAATGCGTTCATGAAGTCCTTCCAGGCTGTATTTAACCAGCCCCGAAAGCTACAACAGCATTTCCAAATCTTGAAGACCAAAGTCATGTTAAGTGACATTAAGATGGAACAACAAGCCTTTGAGCCCTCACATTAAAAAATTTAGAAAGAAGCAATCTCACAGCAGGAACAGTGAGCGAGCAGAATGATCTGTCAACTTCTCCCATTTCTATGTATGGGCAAGGGCTTTGTAGCTAGTCTGCTCACTCATGCTGATGGCTGCAAGTTCACAGGGGCTTTGCTGTTGTTGTTTTAGACTTTTAGCCCGTTTCTTTCTATCTACCACTTTTAGGGCCTGAGGAGATGCTACGTGTTCCAGACCAGCTTTCTTTTTTAATCAAAAAGCAAGCAAGTCTGCATACACATAGGTTGTTCATGCCTAAAACACTGGCCCAGCCAAGCAGAGTCAGCAGAAACAGCAGCTATGTTCGCAGCTGCAATAGCCTTGGAGTGACACATTAAAGAAAGGCCAGCACTTTTCTAAAACCATGCGTCTCAAGCCTATGTTTTCCAGTGGAAACAGATGATCTTGTGTTAGCTTATTTTGTGGCAGAGCCTCATGGGCTTACAACTAGCAATATAACCCAACCTTCTGCTTTGCATGTCAGGCTTGAGGTCCAGAACTTAAAGAGTTTTTCCTCTCTTTCCCACTAATAAGTATTTCTGTATTATAGCAGCACTCCTGCCTAGTACAGTCAATCCCTACATGAATTTTCATAGCCTGCAATGGTGCAACCAAAACCCCTGCCATGGCTGCCTCTTAAGCTGAAGAGCTGTGCTGGTGTGGCTGCATGGGACATCTTTGATTAAGGAAGGGAGAAGAGAAGATCACCACCACACCCCAAATCCAGTCTTTCCCCATACACAGTGCCACTGCTCTCTGAGTATTAATAAACCAGGTGTTGAAAGTGAGGCTCAGCCTGAGGTGTGCTCGGTGCTACATTTGTCGCTTGACCCACCTCCTCATCCTAGAGATTAATTAGACCTAGCCCCTCCCTGCTAAATTGCCTCTCAGGCACATTGCTCAGTCTTCCTCCTCTTGCCTCTGGCATATTCACTCACTAACTTTTTATTTCAATATTCATGTTTTCCAGTTTGTAAGGCCCTCCACTCATTTTCAGTAGGCTGCCCCAAGGACTCTGTTCCAGTAATGGAATGTGGGGGAGGAAAGATGTCTGGAATGAGGGAGGATGAGCATAGCTTGGTTGGGATGGGGAGCTGGAGCTTCCAATCTCCTCTCTCTTTGCTCTCCAAGTCTTCCTCTTTATGCTGTTCCAGGTGAAATACACTAGCTGAGCTGAGATACAACATTACTTCTCATCTGCAGGTGCCCTCTCACCCCTGGGTGCTCATTTGAGAGATACAAGTTCAGAGGTTCTCCAGCAACCATAGCGCATGCAGCCAGCTGTCCCCTAACCTCAACTGGAGCTTACATCTAGGGACATGGCTGGGATATTTGGCTGCAGAAAAGGTCTCTAGGCTCTAAGTCCTGCCTGGGGAAAGAGGATAGAGCGAGGAATAATCCTTCCCTGCATTTTACCAGCTAGCTGGCGTGGTGCTACGTGACTGCTGCCATTCCTTGCCTTAAACGCCTTATTCTTTCTCTGTATCACCTTGAAGTTCAGACATCTCACCCAGACCAGAGGATCACACTTTCATTTTGGCACACCCTCAGCTAAGTTTAAATTTTTTCTCGTGTCTCCATCCCTGTTCATTTATGCCATCTGGAAAGACTGGTAGCTGCTCGGGCCGATGGCTGCCTTTTGCTACACGTGTACAGCAATAAGCTCAGCTGAACTTTAATTGAGATCTCTGGATACTGTTGTAATACAAAAAATAAATATTAATTAGTAGGATCAGCAGATCCAGTACCAGACATATTGCAAGTCACGCCCCCACTATATTTATACATGCTGATATGTGAATGTACCTGCAATGGTTAATACCCCCATATATTTGTCTGTACACTGTGTTTTTCATGTAACATCCATTCCTTTCATAATCATGTGCCACTTAATATCCTAAGACAGAACATTCTGTAACACAGTAGCACATGTTTGGACAGAATAGTGAAATTATCTTTGAAATGTAGCACAGACAGAAAGACCAGATGATTAGTCTCCTTTCCATTTCTCTAGCTTTCTACTGTGGCTACTGTGTTTTAATATTCTAAGCCATCAACGAGTTCATTCTTCATGCTTATGATGAACTAAGTTATGCTCACTGCTATCTGATTCTTGTGTGCGAGTTTCACATTCCAAAGAAAATCCATAATGGAAAACATAATTGCAGTAACAAGCACCCTACAGGGATGCAAAATTCCTCCAGAGGATCATCGGGGGTTAATTGGTCTCTTCTTTGCACGGTGCCACAGAGCCATTCCTATTCATATCAACTGAGCACTAGAGGGAAAGCAATAAAATTACCAGCTAAAGCCCAGGTTCCTGCCTGTTCAGTATGCCATGCTAACTCGTAAGACAGAGCTCTGATTGTATGGTTGAGCTGAACATGACGACTGTTTTTAACACCCTTCTAACTTATGGTAACCATTAACTACAACCTGACTTCCCATTACAACATACCACTGTGAACACCTATTAGCAGCTAATTGAAGTATCTAAAAATGGCCATAATTCAAACCTCTGTTTCTGTTTTTGTAATGGTTCTCACAGCTTTTGCTGTAGTACAGGAGAATATGCAAATCAAGGCTCTGTTTTAAAGCTCATGCTAAGATGGAAGTTTAAATGGAAATCTAATGGAGTGACAAAGCGGAATAAAGCCATATTGTATTTTTGATGTTACCCTTGAGACATGATAGGAGAAACTAATAACGAGGCTCCCTATCTCTAAACGTTTTCCAGCTGTGAGCCACTAAAGAGCCAAAAGACCTCTCTGAGTCAACACCAACAAATGCATACCCTCACATCATAATTTTCTGCAATTTCCATTCACAATTTCAAGCTGTATGGTATTTTTCAATCTCCCTTTTATTTAAAGAAATAGAAGTATTTCCTCTCAGAGGCATCATGGGTTGTTTTTCAACCCACTATATCCTGAAGCCTTCAACTTTGTTGTAGTTCTTTAAACATGAATATGTTTTGATTTTATTATGAAATGCAACAAAGTACTTGTTTGCACAGTACAAACAAGCACAATGTTATTGACAGGTTTGCGCATATTTTCTTCCAGGGATTTTTAATTTGACTTACAGCCTTATTTTATAAAGAGTTTTCATTAAACCTATGAAGAAGTTGTTAGGTGCTATTTCATGTAGAAATGTGGCTACTTAAATTAGCACAAATTATCCTAAACAAGCAAATCACTTGAAACCATTTACTTAAACTGAAAGCAGAATATATTTTGCCAGTTGTAAGAGAACAGTCGAGAGCATATAAAAAGATAATACACCTCAGATGGAGGTTACTGTGTCTCCAGGGAAAAGACCTGCTCCCTTCTGCTGAGTTATGGAATCATGGTACTTCCAGGCCCTTGCAATGCAAAGTAAGGTGTGATCACTTAAAGCTCACCCAAGGTGTCATTGAGGTTTGCATCACTTAAATAAATCAAAACTCGGTGGGAGGGCAGGGGAGGAGGAACGGATTTAGGCAAAGCTATGGCAGCTCCCTCCTACAATGAAGCACCCAACCATCAGGTCTGTTTAATGTAGATAGCTATTTGCACAAAGAAGAGTGAATGTCCTCAATATATGTGTGAAGCACTAAACCTGTCCCACCACACCCTTTTTACGTATTGTCCACTGGTCAGCCCAGGAAAGGGCTGCTCAGATCTGCAGATTTGACTTCATTGCGGGACACGGCTGGCGTGAGGTGTGACCCATGAGCTGCATTCACTCTGCCAGCTCACATATCATGTCCTTTTCATGTTTATTAGATGGGTCAGATGCTTATGTCTTGCATCAGCATCTGATGCACACTGTAGCCTTCTTGGAATAGCCATCAATTTTCAACCAAAGAAGTTTTAAATCACCTGCCATTTGTCAGACTGTTTCCCACCACTTAGCACAAAACATTTTGATGGATAGGGAATAGTGGATTGCCTCTCCAGTGAATGTACAAGAATTATGTGTTTTACATGGGAGATGGGAATTCTCTCCCGCAGACACACATGTGCAGCCCTGCTGGCTTTCTTGGAAGCTGCATATGTACTTCTGAACAAACAACACATTACTTTCTCGCTTGCTCAGAGATTGTGCTAGGCTACCCCAGCAAGTTTAATAGTGTGCCAAAAATAAGCAACTGAACCCTTATTTAGGCAATTCAAACAGTATTTTGAATGTCCAGCCCCCAGACCTTTGTTTCAATCCTCACTTCAAGCATTGTAAAATCTACATTTCTTAAAAACCACCAGAATTTTCTGGAGCAAGTAGCACAAGGAGGGCAGTGGCTTGGACATGTATGGCAATTGCCCTCTGGATGCCAGATGGGCTTGCAACATGTGTGTACCTCTCCCTGGTTTTGGGAAACCCCTACGGCCCTCGTTACCGCCAGAGCTCTAAGAATTTCTTCCACTAATCGAGCTGTGGGGACTTCACTTGCTTTTAAAGTGGAAGACCTTATGCGGTTGCCCTTTTTGTGCCAACAGCCAATGACCAAGGCATCGGTACTGCACAGCAAAGTCATGACAGAGCTGGCAGCACTGAGCTGTGGAGGGGCACAGCTGCACTTTGAAGCATGTTTCAAGAAGCAACCTGTTTGCCACACAGAAAGGCTCCCGCCATTGTGAAAAATGTCCTCATCCCATCTCCTAAACTGTAATGAGCTACCAGGTTTTTGCATTTTTCATTCTAGCATAGATGAAAAAACCCTCCTGAGAACAGGAAAATCAAGGGCAGAAGCAGACTGTGTGACAGCCATTCTTTCATTTGGACCCCACTCCGTGGAAGAAATGCATTTTTTTTTAATTCTCAGCTCTGACCTACTAAGCTTTTGGTTCATGATCCCCATTTGGGAAAATCTGCAGTTTCTCCTCTTCCTCCTCTCTCTCTCTCTCTCTCCCTGTCTCTCTCTCTCTCACACATACATACATTTGCTCACCACAAAAAACATTATCATAATGTCTGCTGACAAAACAATGTCTGAAGATATGTGTCAAATGCAAGCATCTGAATAACAGAGCCAATAAAACATAGGTTAATATAAAAAAAAAAGCTGCAAAAAGCTGTACATTTTTACTAGACAGGCAATGCAGCATTACGTAAATAGACTGAAAATGGCTGAAAATGAAATAAAATGACAGTACCCAAGAGTAACCATTAATTCAGGGTTCTTTCCTTTCCAAGTCTTCATTCATTTTTCTTCCCCTTGACTTAATACTCGTATTTTTCTTCTCTCTTTTAGATACTATCTTTGGCTATTTCTTTACCTCTCCTTTCCGTATTTGCTTGACTTTCTTCTCATTTTCTGTGGAGCCTAACTCTGGGTTCCCCATGGAGTTCATTCACAGTCAAATGTTTCTTAGTCAGCAAAACCTTCCACATCATCACGTTTTTCAGTGCAGCTCCTCCAGCTTTCATTATACCCTTGGGCTGAGGACCATGTGAGACCCCAGTCTGGGGAAAGGAAGTTCACTCTTCCTGCCGTCCATGACAGCTGCCTTCAAGCATCCCAGCTGGCTTTCTTGAACCCAGACTAGGAAAGCTCTAGTTTAGGTTCAGCCCATGAGCAAATTTCTTTCTCCTCTCAGACGTGCCAAGCTGTTCAAAATTTCTGTCCTGGGTCCATTACTAGGAAGGCCCTGGTTATCATTTGCAGAGAGGTTCTCTTCACTGGGAGACAGCAACAAATAGAGATGTACCCAGCTCAGCCCTAGTACACCCAGATATACCATAAATCTGACGCAGAGATCCTACTTAAGGATGTTTTTCGCCCTGCCCTTTCTGCCTCTGTATGTAGCTGCCCCTCCTACTTTGAAAAGGAGCAAAATGTTAGATGGCATCCCTGAAGAGCAATTCAAATTCCTGAGCTGCACTTGAGGAAAAATGTACCTGCTTATCATGTTACTGAAATTCCCTGGCTCCATGCAAATTCTCAATTGACTAATATTGATTCCATAATATTTACTGTTGATCACTTTCAGGTCTTGCTGCTTTCCATCACCACTGAAGGTAGAAAAGCAGTATTTTTCTAGCACGTTATTATTGGACTTCAGTGTACTGTTGTCTATCTTCTTTTGGAATGCCTTTTTCATATAATGCAATTCATGTTGTTTATTGCCCCCACAGCTCAAGAAACATGGTGTTTTCTAGCCCAGAAAATATTCACTGGCCCTTGAAAGCCATGGGCACGCAGCATCACACATTCTAGGAATGTATTCACGCCAGTCCCAGCGGGGGCTCGTGTGCAGGTGCAAGTTAAATGCTTGTTTTGGTCCTTTTCACCGTAAAGCATTAAATCTCAGGATCCCTTAATACTGCCACCCAGCCTCACAGCAGGCATGTCTGAGGAGACATTAGTGTAAGCATCTTGTAGTGCTGCTGAGGTACTTAGTTAAGCACTCCCCTTTTGGGCCTCATTTTTGCTACTATGCACAATAACGCTCAAGGCTATGCAGCTGCACTCCAGTTCGTGCAGGATCAGGTTCCCCTGCCCTCTTTCTCCTGGCTTAGCAATTCTTTTTTTTTTTTCCCTTTTTCCTTTTCTACCCTACACTCATACATGAACATTTCACAGCACAGAGCACCATTAAGCTCAAAGAGAACATGCACGAGCATTTCATAGCTCTCTGCATGGCCCTTTTGACAATCTTTCCTTCCAAAGAGGCTGCTCCAAAAGTTGACTGAAGCCAGCAAAAGTCTTCTCGTTGGTCTTGGATCAGGCCCAAAAGGAGGGACACAATTAGATGGGGATGGAGGCACTAATGAAAGGCAGCTTGCCTGCCAGCCAGCAAAATGCAGGGAGACCTACACAGAGAAAGGAGTATTTGAGGGTCAAACTTGAGAGACGAGCCTCTGTGTGGCGGATGCTCTGCCAAGCAATCTGTGCTCTTCGTGACGTCCCTTCAAGCAGCCTGTTGAGGCACTCAGCACCAGCTTTGAACTGCGAGGTGAAGACAGAGTATGGGCACTGCCTCACTTTTTTTAATCTGCCAGATTGTTTAATGTATTTTTGCTGTCTTGCTTATTCTTTTTATAAATCTCATTATTACAAAGCAGGATTTTTAAATGGCAGTGGAAAATATGTCAACTGATGATGCTTGAGGGAGTCAAAAAGAAACCCAAGTAAAAGCCTGTATTTAAATTTTGTGAATGGGCAAATGGGTATTGTTCTTGTCACTCCCTTTTTTCTTCTGGATGCACCAGTCAGCCCAGGAAGAGATGTCTCAGATCAATTCTTTCCATCTCTTTACCAACAAACAGAGCAATATAAGAGTCTTCACAGTCCAGCAGTTCCTACTGCCTGTTACTCAATAACTTTCAAACACACTGTGTTAGCACCACCCAAGTCAAAACAGAGTCCTCACTCAATGCAGGTTGTCCATGGCTCTCTATCTTTCATAATGCTCTTTCTTGAAAATAGCTCCATTGGAATGATGTATCTACCTTGTTTAGATTTCAGTGCTTTCTACTCACATTAACATGCAGCAAATACAAATGAACTATCTCATCGAAAAGAAAATCCAACAGATCCTTTTATCAGAGTTGTAAGATGATGTGTTTGGATGGATTGGCTAGCAGGGTCCTGACAGAGCTCTGGTTTGTTCAACATTTTCAGCTGTTATCTGGAAGCAGAAGTAGAAAAAATCATTAGTTGTATTAGCAGCTGACACCCAGACTCGGGGAGACAAAAGAAAACAAGAAATTTATAGGGAAAATGGAAATCAATTGAGAAGGATTTGAGAATTAGATAAGCATAATCCAAATGATACAAATTTATAATTACATATGTCAACAAGCAGACTGGTTACTTATCACGTCGGGATAACCTAATGCTACCTTGGAAGATACTTTGCATGGAATGACAATGTAATATCTTGTACCCAGAAAATGGGTTGTCCATTCTTTATACAGTATTTCAAATGCTATAGAAATTCGCAGAGGCGTGGAGATCACAGCAGGGGAAAAGCACCTACCACTGAACAGGACGGAACACAAATGATGGAAAGTGAAAATGACATACAACACTATTGCATGCTTCCCTTGCCTCTCCAGGTTAACGAGAAGAATTGAGTTCAACCAATAAATGACCATAAATCTTCTGCAATGCACAGTGCTGGTTCATTGTGTACACAAATTATGGCTTTCTGAAATGTACATAAAGCAGAGTTCACTGCAACCCAGATTTATTTACATGTGCAGAAGGAGATATCTAGACAAAGGTAGTTGTCATGCACAAGAAAGCCCAGGAGCATCACTCCGTGGTGGGATCCGTGTGTGTTACAGACTGGGCTGTGCATGCGTCGGATGCAAAATTGAGCCTCCCTGCTGGAAAAAACTTTCCTCAGCACTGTGATCTCTTGCACTGTGAGCCACTGCAAAGTCCCAGAAACCTGCAGATGCTGGGTAAGAGGCAGTGAGCACTGTGAGCCACTGCCTAGCTGGAGACAATCCAGCATATCACAGCTGGTGTGCATGGGCAATGGATTCTCTCCCATATCTGGCTTGAAGGCCACCAGACAGACATCAAATGAGTATCTGAGCCACAAATTGCCTATGAAACTTCCTTACTCTGGCTGCAGTCTACTATTTGTCCCTTGCTCACCATCACCAGCTCATAGCCCCCTGTCCTGCCTGTCCTCCGTTTCCTTTGTGAATGCTACAGTGACTCATGTCCCGTGCTCACTCCCTTTGCCTTTTGTTTCACCCTCACATGCTCCCTGACTCTATCACAATTCCTGGGCACATCCTGATCTTTCCTCTTCTGCTCTCTGAGTCTACAGGACAAAAGTAATTACAAGGTCTCATTTTTTTCCAAAACACTCCCGGATCCCTGTCCCAGACATTCACTTCACAATCAACCAAGCACTCCTGAAAATCGTCACACCTCTGATTACTACAGGGGGTTTTTATCTTGCAGCCCTAAAGATGCTCTCTACAGTAAATATAGCAATACAAATCTGGAGATGTTAAGATGATGAAAGTACAAAAATAATGTCAAAATCTCAGAATGCTGCTGTGAGGATCAAGGCATGATTTGAGTGCCTCAGCATATTTTGAACAGAAGTCTTGAGTTTAACTTCCCTAGGTGGATACTCTCCACAAGCTGTCCTGGGTTGCTTAAGCAGAGGCAACAGAGTCAAACCTCCAGCTTGGTGTCATGGGCAAAGTATTCCACGCCCGTAGAAAAAACACTAGGAATGAGATGGTACCGTGGAAATCTCAGTCGTTTGTGATTTTCCCTTCTCACCGTTCAGTGAATCAGTTAGGATTTGTACTCATTTGCAAAGATCTTAGGTTGGCAAGAGCCAACTGAACACACTAAGCCTTTGGGCACCTCTACCCTTGCCCTGTTGATGTGCTCCCAAGATAGATCTCAGCAGAATTTGCCCCCCTTGTCTCATTTTTTCCTCCTCCAAGATAACAAAACATGAATGTCCAGGACCTGCACAGGCCATGGAATAGCTAACATGCTCCGTGCTGAATTCCAGTATAGCCCACATACACCCCATGCTGGGTTATAGTCAGGCTGTGTCCATAACAGTGAACTAGACCATTAATGGCCTTGGGACCAAACCTCCAGGCCAGTTGGAGAGAGGCTGGAGAGCAGTGTGCTAGTGCATGAGCCTGCTAAACAAAGTGGCAGCCAGCAAATCATCTACTGGGTATGGTCCCTGGCACACTCCTATTGCCAGACCAGACCCAAAAATTGTTCAGACAGAGTATCAGTTGCAATGGGTCATGCTCATGCCGGAGAATGTGCTAGCAGTGTACTAGCACGGACTGTCATCTTCCAGGACCAAAGAAGGCTGACGGGCCTGCTTGGATTCACCAGCATAGACTGAGTCTCAGCATTTAGCTTTTCTCCCTCTGAATAACAATACAACAGCATCCTAGAATGTGGCAACCACAGAACTAGAAAAGGTTTGGGTTGCATCCTCTCCCTGGGAAGGTGAGAAGGTATATACTGAATATTTCCTTCCCACTTGATCTCCCTAAAGTGAGATGAAAAGCATCAGCACTTTTGCCTTCATCCAGTCTGCTTGGGATAGGTATGAAAATGTACTTGATTACTTTCTTCAGTAAAATTTCTTTGGTTTTAAGGTCACTTTTGAAGTTTGCTCAGTTTCTCCAAAACTGCTTCATCTATGGATCTTTCTCAGTGTAAATATGTTTGTAATAACATGCTTCGACAAAAGACACAGAATTTGCTTTCCTAACCTGCCTGGAGTGTAGAACGCAGCTTTGGATATGTGTATGTTAAGGACAAAAGGCTTTCCTCTCAGGTCTGAAGAGTTACACATGGAACAAAATATATGATAGATAGAAATTACTTCCCTCATCTTCCTCCCTTCATTGCAATTCATCAGTGGTTCTCTCAAAAGTAGAGTTGTCTACCTGCATAAGACTAGTATCACAAGAGGAGCAGTAGATCCATAACTGAGTCTGACTTTACAGACATTCTGGCCAAATGTCCTCTTCCAGCCCCAACTGTGCCATCCACAAAAGGTGCAATCTCCAGTTTCCCTACCTACACGTCGCTGCTACCAGCCACAGGTCTTCTAGTTCAAGCGAGTCCTTAGGCGTCCTTAGCATATTGCACCCAAGTAGCTCAAATGATTTAATTGCAGGGTTTTTCTAAACCAGCTCATTCGACTGAAATGGTTCAAGAAGCTTTCGCTTCAGCAAATCTTCCAGGAGATTGAGAGGGACATTCAGAAGATAGATAGCAATTTGCAGTTGAAAATTGCAACGTCTCCCACAGATGTAGTTCTTTGTTCAGCATCCTATTTATTAACATAGTATGTCCTCGGTTGGAGCACAGCTTTCCTGGGGCACTACCTCTTGCATCTTCCCACCACAGGTGGGTGTAGGTTGCAAGGAGAGGAAGCGCAGGGCAGGCAGCTGTGCCTGAACCCTGTTGCTTTCACACATCTCCTTTGACACTTTTTAGAACCTCATCTGGCTTTTTAGAGAGGCTAACCTTACCTCCCACTACAGAGCTTCCTTAGGCCAACTGCAACTGCTCCTAAAGGAGATGAGGCTGTAAGGGATGTGGGAAGGACAAGATCCAACCCCAGAAAAGCAGGGCTCGTCCTCCCCCTTCCTTCCCATTCCTGGGAAGGACCTGGAGCTGCCCAGGACTGGTAGTACTTTGCAGCACAAATAACACAGTCCTGACCTGCTCATTCCCGCAGTTGGAGTAGTGGCTCAGGCAGTGGCAATGACTGAAGAAAAGGCTTTAAGGCAGAGCGCGGAGAGGGAAAACGCACCTAGGATCTGACACTTGCTGCTTCCAACTCAGACGGTCCTCAGGTTGCTCACAGCAGTCCTGGCATCTGCTGAGCCTGGCAGGGAAAGTGAGGCACACAGAGGCTGTGGCAGTGAGGGCAAGAGACGAAAGCTCTCTTAAGAGACCCAAAGAAAGGGGAAAGGGGAAGGTGAGGAAGTGCCTGAGACCTCAAAGAAACACCTTACACATCTGTCTTCTTCCACATTAATTTCTAAACATTGTCCTTGAGGTGAGTTCACCCCTCGGAGAGGGAAGTGGCTAAGGTAAGTGTGAACTGGGTCTCTACCACTTCTTTCCCCCTGCAGCTTATCTACACACTCACTGCTTTGCCACTTATTGTTATTGCACCATTTACAGTTCAGGATAACTTCAGCACTCTCCTAGCTTATAAGCTCAGGAAAGCAGTTGTTGTGCTGCCAGGACCCTATTTGCTTGCCTATATCCACCACTATTTCCAATACAACTGGCATAAATGAATACAGAGAAATGCCACAATACTCCTAGTCACTGATATCCTCCTTTCCTGCTGAAGATCACTGTACATCTTTAGGTGATGGAAGACATTTTGGTATCTGAAACAGGGTCATATTCTGAAATATTCAGACCCTGTCTGAAATGACAGGGTCATATAGAAATATTCTGTATTTCAGACTAACATGACATCAGTGAAATCACAGTCCAGACTGCAAGGTTTGGGTTTGTCTGCTTGCTGCTGGCAACAGGATCAGTAAGTAGTTACCTAACCATGGGCCAAACGCTGCGTTGCTGACTCAGGCACAGAATGTGGTTTTCAAAGTGCTTGGGGAACTTGAGTTCTAGGTGAAAATAGCACTTGTACCCACAGCCTCACAGGCTCACTCAGAGTTGTCTTTGGCTTCAATAGCAGATAGGGACAGAAAGTCCTTGAGTTCTCTGACTCACGGGTCTGTCTTGTCCCATAGACACTTTAATGAAGGAAAAAGTCACCCAGACCCCTAACTTGCAACCAAAAGCAGATAATACTTTATAACAACAGACTAGTCACTCTGACTCCTGAGCAGCTCACAAAGGTAGCTATATATTGTCTTAACAGAGGTCTCAAGAGATAGGGGAGGTGTTGTCAAAAGGTGGGTTCCTGAAGCACAGACAAACACCAATCTATCAGGCTGTCAGATCCCAACCCACGTAGGGTTTTATGGGTCAAAAGGAAAAAATAAAAAGGAGGGGTCAGCAGATACAAGTGAGCATATCTCCATTAAATTATCACTAGGTATCTTATCTGTAGACTTGACCCAGTTGGAAAATGATCTACAAGTTGGCTATGAAGTTAAAAAAATCTTAATCCATCAGTTTTAATAAATGAAGCTGAAAATGCTTTCCTCCTTTTCTTTGTGTAATTTTTTTAACTCAAAATTGATGTGTACTTTGAACCATCATTCAAACTATGAATTCGGAGATGACAAGAGACAGAACAAAAGCCAAGGAAGTTCAGCCATGAAATCAAGTCCTATAGGACTACTGAAAAGAACAGAACTAGAGGGTTGGCTGGTGTAAAGTGCTTTCAATCCTTTGAAGCCATTGACTTCCACATTCTGAGGCAGTTCTTGTTCAAGCCCCTCATCGACTGTTTGGAACCTTACTGCCAAGATCACAAAAAGTTCCTGGGCCTAACTGGAACTCAAATGTAGCATTGGAAAACCAAACAAATAAAAGCTAGAGGAAACGTTCTTTGTCCTGTGAAATGCAAAGAATCCAGAAGAAAGGGAATAAGAAACAGCTTTCTTCACCACCAAAAAAGAAGGCTGAGACCTGCACTCATGTGACAGCTGAAGACTCTAAGATGTGTAAAATAGCTTGTGGCAACAGCCTGAAAGTGTCTTGCAATATCGTGTCCTCATTTTGCCTGGACAGATGATGAAACCGCATTGCATTAACTCGGCGGCTCACTGCAGGCATTGTGCTACAGCTCCACAGGCTGTCATTACGTGGGGTGCTGCCTCCTGCCTCTGCTGCCTACATCTTCAGGGCTGAGTACAGGGCACAGGCAAGGGACAAACTTTTAGCTAGTTTGGGAGCAGAGCCCCACCAGCTTCCCTGAGACTTCACTGATTTACAGCAGCTGTAAACGGCCCTTGCTATGCTTAAAGTCTGAGATAGGCTTTCATTGGACACAAAAGAATACGCTTTGGGACGCTTTGAAACCTGTGCTATGCGCAAGCAAGGAGCTAAACGATTCCCAAGATTTTCTGTGAGACATGCACAAGCACACATTGTGCACCGAGTGCGAGCAGGCTTCACCAGACACACAGACACAGAATACGCTCCCCGGGATGTGCCAGGGTGAAGAAGAGTTTTCTAAGTAATTTCATTTTTACTGGAAATTCTGCACCAGTCCTCCCACATACAAGGCACTGTGTACTCCTCGTAACCAGCATTGTCTGAACTTGCGGTATTTTAATAAACCTTCCTGCCGAGCCAAAGACGCTCTAAGACACATCACCTTTGTCCAAAGGAGGATCCCAGCTGCAGCGAAGTCCAGAGAGTGTGAGCTCTGCTACAAACCAACACATAGGTATGTTAAACGAGTTCTATTAAGCATAACTGCTCTCCGTACTGCCTGGAGTGGAAGGGGGCACAGGCTGTTTAGAAAGTGCACACGAGAGTGACAGATTGCAACAAAAAATCCTTTCACTGTACACGGAGGAAAATGAGGCAGTACAAATGAATGCCTCTTTTTTATTTCATAGGGACAGATTGGCAAAAGCAGATTATTGGGATTGGGCTGCACAGAAAAGAAGAATTTTCTTTTTTTTCTGGAATCACAATTCATTTTCATTATTCAGTCACTCAAGCTTCCTTGGAAATAGAGTGCCACTGAGTTATGGCAATCATAGATGAATTCAGCAGAAAAATATACGTATAATAACGAAAGAAAGTAAAACTGGTCTTCTTGTGCAGCCTTACTAAGAGACAGCCAGACAAAAGCATGAAAAAATTGACTGTCTGGCCAAGAATGAAATTGCTGGCAAGTCTGGTTTCAACCCTGCTATTAGCTTTCTTGCAGCTGCTTCAACTACCCAAGCAGTACTGAGATAAGTGCATTGTCTGAAGTCCTTTTTCTTTCTAACTGTGGGTAGTATATTTATTTGCATATAGTCTATTTCTGATTAAAACCTCATCTGAAAGAACTTAGGAGCTAACAGTCAGGCACCTTAAACAAAACAAAATAAAAATGAAACAAAATCCAAGGGTTTTGATTCCGAACAAGGCACTCAGAAGCGTTCCTGCATTTCAGGATGAGCATCGTGCTTCCTCTGTGGGCAGAGGCCTCTCCAGCTGCATTGCACATGGGGCAGTTCTGCAGTGCCAAAGGGGTAGGACACAGGCGGCTGCACAGGGAGGTGGCTGGGGGAGGCAATGTGCTCTTGCAATCTCGTTTCCTTGTGCAACAGGTGGATGGGCAGAAAAGAGTGGCAAGGAGGGAACTGCATCCCTATGCTCCTGTCCTGGCACCGCAGCCACCTCCACGACACAAGGAGCTCAGAGCGTAAATGTTATGTGTTTCTGGGGGGAGAGGCAGGACTGGGGTAAAGGCTGGCTTGCATCTTGCACCAGTTCCAGGAAGGTTGCGACTGAGTGCTGATGGATTGGGTCAAGGGAGGCCATGCTCAGGGCCTGGACCTCAGGAATATATTTCGGACCTGATCTAAAGATAAGGTGTGACATTATGCCACACTTGGAGGTGAGCCTTCAGGCTCACCCAGCTCACAGGCATGCCATTAAGGTTTCCTCTCTTCGGAGGTGTAAAACACTTCTGTTGCAAGCCCTGTAAAAGAAGGTACTGTCTCAGGGTGGAACAGAAAAGGTTATGGAAGATTTGCCAAGAAAGTGCCTGTGCTCTTCTAGTTCCAAAACACGGCAGGGCTTAAAAAAAAACTGAAAAGTTTCAAAAGGCATCCAGCGATTGTTTTTACGAAACAAAAGAAGCACTTATGGGTTAGGTTTTCCAAGTTAACTACATTAGTAGATACACTGAACAGACAGCTTGATCTGGATGAGTCACACAGCAGAAGAGGAACAATGACCTGTGTGTTCCTCCAGTAAAAATCATGCTTTTTTTGCTGTCAATAAAGACTTTTTTTAAATAGAATTGCTTTTGGGCAGCCAATCGTGAGGGTGTGGCTGTCAGAAGATCACCCCCCCTTCCCCAGGGAGTCAAGTATTTGGCAGGGTGTCAGAATTTCAGGATACCCTAAGGCAGGCCACAGCACCTTAAAATAACTTCAACACACCTCATACCATGCCTGGATGTTGAATCAGCCCAGAGATGTCAATCACATATTGCTATTCACAGCAGAATCACCTCAGTTGCTCTGAACCTTACTTCTGAACTCACAACTTCCCTTCACAGGAATCAGAGGAGGTGTGGGTATATGTGTGTGTGCTTGTGTGTGCCTGTGTGTGTGTGTAATTCCCCCGTCTTCACAATAACAATTCCACCCTTTCAGCCTCCTTGTTGGGAAAC
This sequence comes from Cnemophilus loriae, assembly GCA_013397755.1. Classification (NCBI taxonomy): domain Eukaryota; kingdom Metazoa; phylum Chordata; class Aves; order Passeriformes; family Corvidae; genus Cnemophilus; species Cnemophilus loriae. The sequence goes on from VZTF01009676.1 coordinate 618,134, forward strand.
AGCCCTTGTAGAACAGCAAGTTCCTCTTTCACAACAGCTGCTGAAAGGAGGCAGCACAGCTTGGCAGTGGCAGTAGGACACAGCAAACCTGAGCCTTCCCCTTAGAAGTTTATAGGGTTTTTGCTACCAACAGGTCTGTAAGTGTGATTTAACCCCACCTAGTAATCCTTAGATGGGCCCCTTTAACTTGTTCAGAAGTATCTGTTCATGAGATGAGCAGGTCTCAGTTCCCAGAGAGGTTGGCTTGAGACACTAGGTCTGGTTTTCAAAGGGTCTAAGGTTCCTCTGGTATTACATTGTACTCTGCCATGGTTGTTGCTGTGGCGGTTATTTATCTGCACTGGAACACTATCCCACAGGCCAGGATTCTGCCATGCTGGATCCATATGTGCTCTAAATCCTTACTGACTTCTGTTCACTGCTCAGATTCCCTCAAGAACAGTATCCACATGCAGCACCCAAAAACAACCACACAAAAGAGATGTAATCTATTGAAGTATCTACCATAATCCCTCATATCTCGTTTTCTCCAGCTGTAAACTGGGGGTGAATACAGATGTGTAAAGTGCTGTGGGATGCATAGGTGGGAGCCAAGCACTTTGTAAGCATAGCACAGTATGTATGGCACTGCTCTTCAGTTTAGGAATACGTGATTTTCCCTGCTTCACCTTGCTGTCATGCCATCCCTGAAGTTCTGATCTAACAAATCACACCGACTTCCATGAAACCAAGTCCAAAAAATGACTTGCACATACAAATAAAACCCCGATTACTGTGTTATTCTTTCTAGAATGTAAACAACCCACTGCTTCATATTAGGGCAAGATTCACGGTTTCAGAGATTAACTTTAAGATTTTGTTGCGAATTTAGAAGTCTTGAGGTTGGAGAAATTGCCTTGATTTGCGCAGACCACTAGGTGGAAGTGCTGCTCCATCTCAGCCTTGACACCCACAAGGCCTCTGGAAAAAGCAGCCAGGGTTATAGCAGCTCTTGACAAAACCTTTTTCGTAAGGAAGTGAAAGATGAGGAATCAGAAGCCTCGGTCCTCCTTTTTTCCAAAGCAGACATTCGGTTCTGGTGCACCCAAGTATCTCAGGAAGCATATATCAAAATGAATATATAATGAAATCATAACAACAAGGCTTGTGACAGTGAGGCATAAAACCTGGAATGTGCCTTCAGAAGGAGAGACAGATGAAATTATCAAGCGTGCCATAACACAAGCCATTTATGAATTATTAGTAATTTATAATGCATTTTTAGGGGAGTGGGCAGAACTTGGGGAAACAAATGGGCTTTCTTGGCTTTTCTCTAAAATAACAAATGATTTTTCTATCCCATTTGCCCTCTCCCAGTATCCAGCTTCTAGCCTCTGCCCGCTTAGTATAAGGTAACACTATACTCCCTTCTTGTGCTCTCCTTGAAATGAATTATCTCTTATAGCAGCTGGCCAGGGCAGCGCCTGCCAGAAGGCAAGTTCGAGGGGTAAAGTCCTGCCCTAAGTTTGTCTGTTCAAAGCCATGTGCCCTGCAGTCTCACTCAAAGCTGACCTAGTAAAACCAGACAAACGACTCAGTGCATCTCCCTCCTTCCTGCTGCCTACTCTCCCTCCTCTCTATCTGCCTTCTGTGCTCTCACTCTCTCACCTCAGCAATTTCATTTTGCTCACTCTGAAATCCAGGGACCACCAGGCACTTCATATGTCCCTCACAGGCCAAAGGCAGAGCAGGGTAATCCTGAAGGGAAAGACAAGAAAAATGGTAACACAGGACGGTTAAAGGCAGGCTGAACCTAGCAAGCATCGTCTAGACTTTCAGTCTCATGATTCAGTGTGTCTGATGTAAAAGTATTTAAATAAGAGTTATGTAAATAACATGGCAGACAGATAGATTATTTAATATAATCAAAGAGATAAGGCCCAGGCCCCAATCCTTCCCTGAAGTAAGGCTGCTTTGTGCCATCCTCACAATGCAAACAGCCCTGAGGCTGGAAGACCCAGCCAAGGGAGGATCGCCCCAGTGCAAGGAGATCGTCTCCTGGCCTGCCACTAGCACAGCAGCTCCTGCACAGCTCCTCCATCCCTAAAGCCAAGCAAAGGGGCATTCGTGAGAAACCTCCATATCCAGCTGCTCTCCACTGCCATATTAGCACCTTGGAGACACTGTCATTTGAGATCATTTGGAGCAGACTTCCTCTGAGCTACACTGGAGGCTTTTACCTGCAACTGAGCCAGCTGGAGACTGTGACCAGTGGTAATAAAATGAGCAAACTTATTCCTCACCTCTTCACCTTCCAGCAGAGTTAGCATCAAAAATAAAGTTGAAAATGGCCCAGCAGGTAGAATAGAACTTCCCTCTCATTATCCCGTTACCACCTTTAGCATATTCATCTGACTTTTACCTACTTTTTAATGTCCCAGGGCATGTCTACACCACAGAAGTTGCGTATAGGATGGGCCCTGCTGAGCTAGCTTCAAATCCCCTTACTGGGGGACTGATGGCAGTGTAAGCACAGAAGCAGAGCGTTGCTGTGGCCTGCAAAACCTGCTGGAGAAGCCAGCCCTGTGCACAAGCAGCCGGGGCCCACAGCATCGCACACAAGCGCAAGGCTCACTCGAGTTTGCTGACAAGGAGCGGGAGCTGCTGCAGTGCAAATGTGCCCTCGTGTGATGCAATTGCCATCAGCTCCCCTAGGACACAAGGCTTCCCACTAACTTGGTTTGTTTTAATTTCGCAGGGAGGTGACGCCACTTCCTTGACATTGCCCCTCTCTTTCCCGTTAAATGTGTAGGCCTGACTTGACTGTCCCTATGCTAAAATCAACACACAGGCAAGTCTAAGTAAAGTTTAAGTAAGGACTGTGCTGCTGGCACTTTCCACAGCACCACACCCTCTTACCTCTTCTTCCCATTCAGGTCACTCCTAACTCTTCTGACTACATCTTATTTTTTTTTTTTTTCCCTTTTTCTTGAGTTACTTGGTATCTGCTCTATCTAATCTTCTCATCCACTTTGAATGTGTCTGCTTCCAGACACAGCCTGACCCACAGATAATCCTTTCAGTTGCATGACTATGCCAGTTAAAGACAGTTTATTTGTTTTTGTTTTTTAAGGCAAGAGAGCTGAACCTATCAGGGGCAGGTGTACTGAGGTATAAATGTGCTTTGTGCAGGTACACCGTAGTCTCCCTCCCACAAGGAATGCAGGGGAGTTGGAGCAATGCAATGAAAGCCAGTGCTGGTCTTTTTTGTACAAGCACATCAAGCATGCACAGCTTTTGCACACACACAAAGCCAAGATGAGGATATGTGGGGCCTCTCCCTCTCTGCCGTAGTCACTCAACGGTGGGCAGCAATTTAATGCATCTTCTTTCAGCCTGCAGACAACGGTAACCATCTAAAGGCAACTTGAAGGAGGAACAGATTTGCTCAGACTTCCTCCACTCCTACCTTCTACGCAAATTAATGTTGGAGTAGATAAGGCTGGAGAGCACTTCTCTTCCCTTTTTCAAACCTTTCCTTAGTTTAAATGGTCTGACTCATCAACAACACAAAGATGACAAAATGTCTATTCTCCCTCCCTGCCCCCCCCCCCCCCCCCAAATATATTTACATTTTTTTNCCCCCCCCAAATATTTTGGCATGATTTTGCTGTCAAATTAGGGTACTCAATCCATGCCAGTTGGAAAAAAAAAATGGGCTCCCAGCACACTCATTGTATATGATTAGGATTTGGGGAGGGTGCGGAGCATAACATCATCATCATAGGCAGAAAGTGAAAACAGCCAAAGGAAACGCCTACACTCTTCCTTTACAAAAGCTGCTTGTTGTGTCTGTCTGAACAATTGTTAAAAAACCTGGAGGGGAATTAGAAGGAAAAAGATAACCGACTTTATTAAGAGCAAAAGATTGATTGAGCAATTGATTGCACTTAATTGGAATGGTGCGAGCATAGGAGATGATTTCAGGGTTGGTTGTTTTCTTTTTTCCTCGTCTTGCAGACAGTCCTGCCACAGAACTGTACATGCAGGAGACTGAGTTACCAAGCTGAGAGCTTAGGTCTGCTCCTTCTCCCAGGGCATTCCTTGCCTGGAAGCAGCTGTCTGGAAGATCTACCCCTTCCACAGCACTGCCAATTGCAATAGTTGAGGCCTCAGAAAGAAGGAGGAACTTAAGAGTCACAAGGTTAGGCTACAGAGGTTAGTTTGTTCATGTGTTTCTTCTCAGAGCTTTTTTTTTTGCTTCTGAGGTATGCTCACACTCATAGGACTCTTTCCTCTCCAACAACAAGGTCTAGAAGCTCTTTTTTTTAAGAGAATGGAAAGAGTCTCTTCTCATCAATCTATTTCAGGAGTGGAGTTCTTAGAAGAAAAAATGTTATCCAATTCATAATAATAAAAACCGGAAGAATTGTATTACTAAAACCTCACTAACCAAAGGGACAGAGACAAAATTCTTCTGGGGAATATTTTCATGAAGTAGATACTTCATTTTCTGGAGCTATGCACATATTAATGAAGCTGCAGCACAAGAGAGAACTAGCTCAGGGTTTCACAATCTTTTTCACCAGAACAATCCTGAAGGGGAAAATGATCATGTACATGAACAGTTAAAATAAAAGCAAACCCTGAGCTAACCCCTTTGAATGAACAATTCCTGTTAATGTATTGTTATTACCTTACTCTATATCACCTTCATTTTCCTCTTAAGCAGCAGGAGGGACAGACATTCATACCGCGCAGATAAGAGTGTGATTTCCAGTGAAAACAAAGGTTCCAGCAGTTGGGTTTGTATTTGCTTTGTTTAAAATCAAATTATGAGGTACGTGGGCCCCAAACTTATCTAAACAGTGCAGTCAGTACACAGACTCACAGGGTCATTGAAGTTGGAAGGGACCAGATCAACACCACCTTGTTTTGCCAGAGTGATGGCCTCACATTAATAAATACAAAGCCTTCTTGCCTGTGAAGGCAGGGAGAAGAACTGGATGGTCAGGATGCCCTCTGTAAGGCTATGCTCTGCCTTCCTAGGTGCTGGCAGCTGGTACCCTTTAGAGCTGCATGCTCTGATGATGCATTTCACATCCACTAATCTCATTTGCCTACGCTAAGTAACAGCAGAGGCATTACCCAGGTACTCGTGGATGAGCAATCTCAGAAAGAAAGCAAAACAAGAGGGAACAGAGTGGCACCACTTCAAGAGCAAATGGCCAGTGTTACAGATTGAGGCAATAATGGATGGACAGATGGCCATAGAAATGGTAGGACTGAACAACTGTCTTGTGATCTTCCTGTTCACAAGAACACTGAAGAGCTGTCTTCTGTCCTTCTGCTTCACAAAAAAAAAAAAAAATAAATAAAAAAATATATATATATATCTGGAAGCAAAAGCATTGTAAGCAGCACCAGCTTCTCCACTACAATTTCTTGTTTTCCGCTGTGAGCTGAGAGCCACATGGATACAGCAAGAAGACTAAGGAAACAAATAATGCCTTTTACAGTGATGTTTTTCATATCAAATTGACTGAGAGACAAAACAAAATGGGGATGAACCAGCATGGGCTTGTCTCTCTTGGTCAGATACACACCTCCTGTGCCAGCTGCCACCATTGCCAGCCTCCTACAGGCCTCCTTCAAGCCTCTCCACAGTCACCTTCTTTTCCATCCATCTGCCAGGAGTTATCATTTTCCCTGGTCTGATGGCTGAGCTGCTCATCCAAGCACTCCCTCATCCATTCCAGTGAGAACACACCAGGTCAGCTAACACGGTTTACCATATAGGTCTTTCCTAACCAAGTTCATTGGGACTGAGATAGGTTGGGAAACCATAAGGTGAGTAATTCCACCAAAAGACCTGAGAAGTCAGTGACCCCTGGCAGGGGGACAGCGATCAGTGGTAGGAAAAAATCAAACCTGAGAGCCGAGAGAGTTCATGTCATTGGGCCTTTACAACCCTATTTGCTCTGTGCCCACCCTGCACAGGACCACTGCATCACTCATGCACACAATTCTCTTTTTCTTGCAAACGGCCACATCACTCTGCAGCTACAATTACCTGTACCTAGTGCTCGTTAAGTGCTTTGAAGATTAAAAGCACAGATACAAGTGTTAAATATGGTAATTATTCGTACTATGTAACATTGCTGCACTGAAAGCAGGGAGGGGTTGTTTTTTCGTGTTTGTATGTGGGAATACCATGACAGCTGCTCCTTTCTGTATATGAATTGCTGCCAAGGACCTTGATAAGGGATTGTGCTTGAAGGAAAAGAACTGAGTCTGGGAGTTTTCTTGGAGTGCTGCATACCACAGTGAAATTAAACTGTGCTCTTACCAGGCTTCCACTGGCAGAGCTTATTTCTGTACATGCTGATTACCCTGAGCTGCCTCCGGCTCCAGGAGGAGCAGAGGTGACTCTCTGCAGCACAGTAGGGCTTGGTCCTACAACAGCATGCAGAGGGAAACACACTCACCTCAGACAAACATCTTAGGAGCAGCCCTGCAAGCACCAGATCCTGAAGTCCACGTTGCTGATGTAGTCAGTTCCTCACACTCGGGGCTTTAGGGAAGAGCTATCCCTGAAAGAGTCCAGGGCAAACAAGAGTTTAGTCTCTTCTTTCTGTTAAGGACACTTTCTGACCTTCCAGCACTGCAAAAAAGGCTTGAGCCTGACCATGGTTTTCCCACACACTGCACTCTTCTCCTGCACTGTCTTCCCAGAACTGACTCAGCAATGCCAAATGCCCAGGGGGAGCAGCCAGGGTAAAAGCCCCCAGCTTTACTCCGTTCTTCTTTATTGTCAGAAACAGGTGGGAAGATGAGGTTGTGAGATCAGCCCGTAGTTCATTACCGCCTTGCTACTGCTCCAGATTATGTCAGGAGCTGGGCTGACACCTACCTGGCTCTCTGCAGCCAAATTCATGTAAGACTGGTCTGAATTTGGGTCATGTCTGAGGACAAAGCTGTGGGTGACCTCTTCAGTCTGTGGCATGGTGTTAAGTGTATTTCTGTGCACTTCTGGTCTCTGTGACACAGCATATACAGCCAAAGGCTGCAGCATTCAATCAGGCAGTGCTTCTCTATGTGCACTGGGATTTCATCTGAGCTAAGATTGAAAAGAAATCTTATGAACTGCTATTTATATGCCTCATACCTTCCCTTCCCTGTTCTGCAACAGCCCTGACCAGATGTGAGCCTTTCTGCATGAGGGGGTAAGTAGACCCCACGGCCCGAAACGAAATAATGCTATGACCCATTTCCTTCACACTGTCAGGCAGCTTTTGGGAAGAGATGGGAACTCAGAAAGGCTGGGCAACAAGGACCCACCTTGCCTCCCCTTTCTGCACGCACACACAGTTTGAAAGACATAAAGCCACGAAAAGGATGAGCTGTTCCCGTTGGAAGAGAAAATATCAGAGTGAAGTAAGCACCTGAAAACTCACTCTCTTGAAGAGGATAAGCATAAGTACAGGCAGCTGCTGATGGTGTAGGCAGACATAAAATGGATAAAACCCAGTTTAAGATATGTTCAAGAACCTGCAGCTTCCCCTGACTCCCATAGGTCTTGAAGGTGGTCTGGGAAATCCACAGTCATGTTTCAGCCCCACAAGAAGCCCATGTTTTAATCTGAAACCTACAGACAGCAATAGCCCTGCATTTGGGATTAGAGATTTGGGATTGTACCTTCAGTGTTTTGCACAGAAAGTAGATTTGTCTGTCTTTTAAAAGGGGTGAGGAGGACAAAAAAAAAAGGATTAAAATAAATATTCACTTAAGAACACTTTTAAGCTCGTATGGCATCTTGGGAGAAGGCAAGAAGGTAGCAGAGGATGAAGGACTAGCAAAAAAGAAGCCTGGGTGTGTCGCAGGGGAAGGGAAGGTTGTAGGAGGAAGCGTGGGAGGCAATGCAGACAAGCTTACTAAATTGCAAGGCAAAACGTGGATTTTGTCCCCAAGCAAAACATCTCGGTAATGCTGTCAGGTCAAGCTAATAAAGACAGCTCTTCAAAGACTCTGACGTCTGTCTGTATTTCCTTTCTCACTAAGAGGAAAAATAATTAATAAGCACGTTCTGTCTGGCAATCAGCAACTATTTACATCACCCTACGTGAAGATGGCAGCCTTCCTGATCACAAAGTACACCTTCTCTTCAGCAGTGCAGCTCCTGCTCTTTCAGCCCTGTACATAGCTGCTATCTACAACACTGCACTAGACTCGGAAGAAGCCCCTTTCAGAAGGGCTGAAGGTGGGCAGAACCTCCTGTACAGGCTATAAAGAGAAACTCACTTTAGAGGTTTCTAAGGTTTTAGGAGGTTTTCTGCAGGCATGAAAGCCAAGCTCCAGTACTGGCAGAGTCTTTATAACAGAGGATTTGCAGTAAAGTATAAGCGTTGCTGGTGAGATGCAAAACTCACAGTGAATCCAGTAACTAATAGCACAATTTCCTTTGTTTACTACGCAGAGGACACAAGAAAATTAAGCTAATCTGGTGCTTGTCCAAGCCACAGCTAAAAACATTTTTGACAAAAGCTGACCTCTTTGCTCCTGAATAAATATTAGCAATTTGTTTGCGCATTGTGCAGCCAGTTTGGTAGACAGGCAAGAAAAAACGAGCAAAGAACTTATTTGATCATTTTTTTTCCTGCACCAATTGTCAAATAAATTATTCACAAATAAAGCTTCCATCATTCATCTAGCACTAGACTAAACACTTTCTACTAAACTTAGTTTTCAGCATCATGTTTCAGTTTATAGTTACATTTTTCCCTGGGCAAAGCGAGCCAGTCATTAGACAACTCTCATAGGTTTCCACTAAACATGCTTGATTAAGTCTTTTAAGAAGGAGTAGGTGGAGGAAATTGTGCTTTAAAGCCAATGGGAACATTTCCATTCACTTCAATGGGAAATGCGCTGGAAGAGATAACATTATTTTGAAGAGTTAACGAGCATATTTAAGTCCGCAGGAAAAAAAAAGCTATGCCACTGTTGCACACTGCACTATGTGAGGGACAGCTTTCAAAGCAAGAAACGCTGGAACTGCCTAAACCAGCAGTTTTCCCTAATACCACTCTGTGGTTCTTCCCTGGTACATAACGCACACACATGAAATCTAGCAGCATCATCCAAGCTCTAGTCTTTCTCACTCTTCAGTAGCTGACCTTCTGCGACTGCATTCAATGTGGTGGTGCTGAGCTGGTACAGGTGCTCACCTTTAATTTCGCCAAGCCAGAGCCACAGCTGATGCAATTCAGTTTAATGGCTTGAGGATCTGGCCTCATTTGAAAGAGAAAGCAGAATATGAAAAGAAAAAATAAAATAAAATAATTTTAAACATTAATTTCAAACACTAATTTGAATATGAATTTCTGGACTGATTTACTGCAAAGCCACACAGTCATGCAAGGTCAGGATGACACACAAGCAAGAGACCTCTGAGACAAAATAACTACGTGAAACTACTACATTTGGAATTTCTATAGGTAGGCAAATTGAAACACAGGCACAAATCAAGAGCACACCTCTGCTGCATGTAAGCAAGAAAACTCCGTGTCATCATTTTCTTCAAAGACATTTCGACGGATGCTGCCATTGCCCTAACGTTAGGAGAAAGAGGGACATGATGTACTATTCTGTCTATGCAAATCCCTGACAAACACTACAGAGTGCAACACCTGTGCTCACCTTTGCAGGAAAACGATCACTTTAATTGAGTGGTTATCATAAGCCCTTCTCTTCCAAAGGAAATACTCTTTTTTATCCCCAATCCAATCAGTTCCAGATGAGTCCTTGAAGACTATCCCCCAAGAAAATTATGCTTATTCATTATTAGCACATCAGCTCAGGATCCCGGGCACAGTCAGTGTAGAAATGTAGAATACAAGGCAGTCCCTACCCTGCTGAGATTACAATCTCAAAAGTCATAGGTGAAAACAAAACAAAACAAAACAAAACCAAAATAGACAAACAGGCTCAGCAAATGTTGAAAGCTAGAGGTGTGGTGGAGGGCTTGCATTCCTTCCCTTATTGTGTAGATGCAAGACATGCCCAGCCTCTGTAGGGAAACAGATGCATGGAGAGACATGAAACTATTCCCATGGCCCAGGCTGGCCATCCCTATCACTGCAGCCTTCTTTTGCAGAGCTCTCTGCTATCCAGAACAGTTGGATAGCTGTTCTAGCTGTGCCCATGGTGAACATTAAGAGCAACGCATCTAGATGTAAGACTCATAACTTTCTCTCCTTCACTCAGCATACTTGGCAGGTTCAGCTCAGAGCTTTCTAAAGGGCCAGTGTTTGGAAGTCTTGCTGTCTGCGATTTTTTTCCATTCCCTTCAAAGAACCTGTGCTTTAGAACTTCAAGCTCAAGGCCTGAGTAACAAGGAGAGAGGCAATAGTACAAAAAACTATGTGACTCCTGCCAAAATGTGTCACTTCAAGTCACTCCATCCAAAAACCACGAGGATCTGACCAGAGTTAAGACCTGTAAAATACAGAGATGTGTGGTGCAGAGCTGATAAGAACCTTCCCTTCAAATTTGTCCCAAAGCCCAAGACAGTATCTGTTGAATCAGACCCTGCGGGTACTTAGACGCCACTCTGCCTACTTTTTGGATCCGACTGGGATTTAGGCTGAAAACAGGTGCCAAGATGCTCTGACTCAGGCAGTTGCAGGCATGCCCAGCAGCAGAGATACTAGTGCTTGGGGAACACGCAGGTAAGATATGGAGGCACTGACAGAGGCTGGATGTCTTCAAGGTTAGATGGTTGCTCAGCATGGGGGTGAAGAGGCATTGCCGTGATTTTGGGGTACATGGCCTGAACTCCACTTACACCTTGTTGCAAGTGACAGATCTCCCCTCTGAAGCTGGCCCTTATAAAAAGCCATCCAGGTTTCCTCCACACTGTTCTCTCCACTTAATTTAAGTGTGCCTAATCAGGAAATCTACTTAATTGGCATATCTCAGTTAAAAATCAGGGGTGCTTACTAACAATGACTGCATCTTGATCGGGATGGTAATATCACTTAATTGGGATGCCTTCAGGTATCTTAGTGGTTTGGGTTTTTATGTCTCAAGCTCAAGCTAGTTTTGTCTGTCTGCTCCTCATAAAACAGCTTTCAGTTCCTCCTTAGTAATGATACAGGCAAACGATGATGTAAGTTACTTTGACATTTTTTGCTTCTGGCTGTTAGTTGGTGTGGGAGGGGCAAATTACCTGTTTCTGTGGGTGTTCTTGCCACAGGGACGGTTACGGTAGTTGCAGTCTTCATCCCATGCAAACACTTCTGCCTCCGACAGCCTCGCTGTCACACAGCACCTCTCCAAAAGGCTCTAGTGAATAGAGAAACGCTGTTTTCTGCTACCTGGCAAGCTCATCTAAACTGCAGGGAAGATACCAACCAGAGTGTTCTATACGGAGTACTCCCTTTGTAACTTACTCTTCCAATGTTTGCAGTGTCTACAACTCCTCAGAGCAAAAGCGTGTGCTAAAGGAAAGCTGTGAATCTGCCTTCGAAGCAACAAACCACACTCATACCCCACAGTTATACGTGTGCAATTATTCTTAAATGTAGGCCTTGGCTAAGAATCTCTGCCTCTGTTTTAGGGGTTATCAAGTTAAATAGAAAACTTGGATTTTTTAAAATGAACTATCGAAGGTCCTTTTCTTCATGCTACACGATCTTAAAATATCTGTACTTATATTTATCAAGTGTAGCATCTCTGAACTGGTCATCTGCCACTGAATGTAGTCTGGCAATCTCTTTTGCTTTGCAAAATGGGGGAACTGACCTTGCCTGGCTTGGCTAATGCCACCCTCATATGCAAACATTAGCGGTGTTGCCATCACAGTTGGCCAGCCGGTCTCACTGGGGCAGGAATTGGGGCATGAGCTGAGCAGGTGAGGTGGTGACATGCCAGAGCCATGCATCCAACATGCAGCAGTCTAATGAAGGCGGCTAATGCCACCTGGATAAAAAAGAAAGTCTGAAAGCTTTGCTTGTATTCGGTCAAAGAAGAGACACTTTTTGGGGAGACACTGAAATACATACTGTCAAAGCTCTTTTCTTCTTCCATACGACTTTTCTGTTCAAATCATGCCTACCAGTCTGTTTACAGATTGGCAGAAATGGCACTACATGTGGACTTACAGAGGCAGAGAGGGAGAGAAAGAATCAGAAACTGCGGTTGTAACACACTCAGGAACTGAATGATGACTGCTTTTACCTTTAAATGGTACACTGCTTCATTTTGAGGGCAGAGACCTACTAGAAAGTGGGGCTTGCCTGGGGTCACAGCCCATGGAACTCCCGCAGCTGTGAGTTTCAAGACTTTGTTACACAAGGTGCATTTAAAACACCATCTCTTTTGTGCATTCCCTTCGGTCTGTGGAAAACAGTGGTTACATCTTGAGAGCTCTACTTTTTAAACTATTCTTTCACCTCTTTTTATTGTACTTTGCTTTTTGCAGGGTGAGACATTGCTTTCTGTATGTAAACAAGCACAAGTTACTTCCAGCAGTGCGCAAATAACTGCAAAGAGAGCATCTGTGGCTTCATAAAAGTGCATATGCAGATATCTAAGTTTTATTACTTATATTACCATAGCTCCTAGGAGCCTTAGAGGAGACTAGTTCTTTGGTGTGATTGCACTTAATAACCATAAATGCCTTATGAAACCCTTGAAATGCCTTGAAAACCTTGAGTGCATGTAGCTGTGTGTGTGTGCGTGTGTATACCTGTGTGTGTAAATTAACACACCTCTGTGGCAACTCTGCGAAGGCATCTGCCTCTGGGTTTACCAGGCAGTTTTACAAAGCTCTTCCTCGGAGGTTGAACACATCAGTAATTGGACAGCAAGGGGGAGGTTAAAAAACAGAAGTACTTTTCCTGGAAACCAACGCTTTTTCACTCGCAAGTTTCATTGGCAAGCCTGGCAACCAATAAAGACATTCCTTGGCAGAGGGAAGAATATAATGGCCTGGACACAGCTAGCATCCCTCTAGCGCTCACCTCCGAGAAAGAGCTGCGCCCCGCGAAACCCGCCCCGCGCGGCCGCGACTCCGTAGCCCGGCGGCGGCGGGAAGGGTTTACGTGCGGTGTGGAACCCCGCGTGTGCCGGGGNGCGCGGTGCGCAGCGGTGCGCAGCGGTGCGCGGCGGCATCGTCGCTCCTTCCCGGGGGGAAGAGGCTTTGCGGCTTCCCTTGCTTGTCCGCTGTACCCCGCTCAGGCACCGGCAGCACGAGGGCCGGCCTCCCCCCGCGCCGCCCTTCGCGGAGGGCGAGGGGCTTTGGACTGCCCCCCGCCTAGGGCATCCCGCAGAGGGGCAGCTCCCGGTCGCGGCTCTCAGCAGGGCTGAACGCCCTCACCGCCACCCCCCATCCTCACCCCCACTTATTTTGCCGCACACCCTCCCGAGAAAGCTCCCAGCCCTCAAAAACGAGTATGGGAAAGGCAGGCAATTATGTATCCAGGGGCTGATCTCTATCTGCCACCTAATGACTTGCCAAGTACTTATCACTTCCCAGACTAGGAACTGTCGCTTCATTCTAATGTAAATAAACGCTTTATACAAATAAGTCTCCCTCTCCTCTCGTCTGCTAGAGCAATAGGTGGAGATGGAGCAGGACGGAGCTGCTAAGGTTCATACTCCCAGCTTCGTTGCTCCCTGTGTGTTTCCATTTATATGAATCCAGAGAATCCAATGGATTCAGCCCCCCTCCGCCCTCGCTGCCCCTCCCAGAGAAAGGAAGGAAATAAGGGAGGAAAAGGAACACAAAAGGGACAGGGGACCTTGGAAAGTAAAAGAAAAAAAAATTTTAAAGTTCCATGTCTGGCTATCCTCTTGTCAGTTTAGGAGCGAATTTTTGACACCCTCAGCAGCTCAGAAGATAGTGTTTTACCACGGGATGCCAAAGCTAGAGAGCCTACCAAATAATTAAAGGTTTCTTATGCACTTGCGGGTTTTTCTGTGTGTGTGTGTGATAGTACTTTACAGAAAGTACTTTACAGCAGAAACAACAAAAGTAGTTTCCCACAGCCTGGTTTTCGTCCTTATTCTTAGTACTGCGATATCTCTGGGACACAACCTATGTCAGAAGAATTATATGTAAGACCGGGATAATTATCGTGGGAAGATGAAATGCTCCGACCTCTTGATGGTCTCGGTTCTTCTTTGTAAACTAAATGGAAAATTCGCTTTTAGATACAGAACGTGAAATTAAGGTGTTTCTCTCATGAATGGCACGAAGCCGATGACTGCTGCCTCATTTACTGCAAAGGATAATTTATTTCTCAGCCAAGAACGAGAGGGTAAAGATGCCACAGGGAATGGAGTGCTCATTTTCGTATTAAGTTGTGTTATTTATGTCTCAAGATAAAAGACGCCCTGGATTGGAAAACTACCTCGGTATATTTATGGAATTATTAACCCACGTTAATAAAATAACAATCACTCCTGTTTGCTTAACTGAGTGCCACGCAAACCAGACCTTGCATTTAGAGCTCGGCTTAATTGCACAGGCTTGAGATGGCAAAGATGCTGGTGCAAGGACGAGAAGGGAGGGTGGGAGGGAGGGAGGGAGGGATTGCTGTCACCCATGTTCAGCGGCTGCAAACAGAGAGGAGACTTTCGGCACAATAGATTTTTCTACTGGTGAAGCACAGATTTGATGCGATCACTTCCCTCGCTGCCCCTCGAAAGGATGTCAGCGGTTTTCTCCTGTGGTGTCGCCCGCTGTTTAAAGAACATGGAAAGCTGCATCCTGAGATGCAAAGAGCCCGGCTGGGTGGCTGGTTTCGGAGTTACAGGGACACTGCTATGATGTTGAAACCAACAGAAAGGGAGAGAAGCGAAGCTCTGACTACGACTAAACATAAACAGCCCGGGGCTGGAAAGCAGTTCACCTCTAGGTCTTCGAGAGGAGCGAGGACAGCGCACAGCGAATTGTTTGGGTCCACCTGGGCTTTGCCCGGGTCAAATGGTAGTCCCGCCGCCTACCGCTCCGATGTCATCTTTCTTTCTGACATCTTCCTAAATAAGGTTGCAAATGACCACACACGCGAATGCTCGGAGGGTTTCAAGACAAACGCGGCTCCCCTGGCCTGGGTCTGCCCGTCGCGGCTCCCGCCCCGCCGCCGGCGTCCCTCGACCGGCTTCGGGGAGGAGGGGCAGCGGCCGTGTCCGCCGCCCGGGGGCCTGCGGGAGAGGGGCCACGGAGGCCGAGGCTGCTGCCGTCCTGCTCCGTTCCTGCGGCAGACCCAGGCGGGGCACCTCCAAGGCGGCTGTCCCGCCCGGAGGCCAGGCTGGCTAGGGCGGCAGAGGTCGGGCGCCCGGGAGAGGTGGCCCTGCCGTACGCGGCGTGGGTGAAGACCAAGCGCCAGGGACTCCTTCTGGGTGGTATCCAAAGATAGCAGGGGGAAAGCTGATCTTTCTGCCTCCCTGCCTCTCTAAACCCGTTGCTTCCCCCCAACACGCACACACACGAGCCCCAAATTCCGCTATAAACCTTCACAATGGTGACTTTTGTGCCTCGAGTAGAGAAACCAAAGTCCTGCTGGGTTGAGGTCTGTAACTTAACACACGTTAGTTGCGTCAGTTCGCAGTTATAGCATCAGAGTGGCTATTGCAAAATATATTAGATTCAAAATACTCCGGATTAATGCCCCCCCCCCCCTTCCCTGTACTGGAACTTCTTGGTGTTACTTCAACCTTCGCCTGTGAAACAGCTTCGCTACAGTCAGCATTGTCCAGATAAAATGAAAAAGCCAGTGAAGGCTCCGGCTCTCGGAGCGGCAAATACGGACGCTCAAGGGAGCGAGTGGGAAGCCCACGGAAATTGTTTTTAACGGCAGGGAAAACCGTGGGAAAACCGGATGACCTGGGCTGCGTGGAAACGTGC
>VZTF01009676.1:638399-686131 GCA_013397755.1 Cnemophilus loriae
GGGGCAGGGGGCGGCGGCGGCGGCGGGGCGGGGGGCGGCGGGAGCTGTCAGATGTCCTTCCCCGGCAGCCAGCCGCTCTACCGCACCTCCGGGGCCTTCGTCTACGACTGCGGCAAGTTCTGAGCGCGCCCCGTCGCGGGGACACCGCGGGAACTCCGCTCCGCTTCTCTCCACTCCGCTCCGCGCCGCCGGCCCCCGCAGCGCCCGCGGAGGGAAGCGAGCGCATCGCGAAAAGCTTTTGTACAGAGACAGCCCCAAAGCATGTCTTGGTTTGTTAAAGGACAGTGTTACTCCAATAACACGTAAGTTTTTTTTTTTTTCTAATTGCTTTGAGAAATACTTTTTTTCCCGCCCCCACCCCGCGCTCTTCCCCGTCCCTTAAGGTATTGTCATGCCCCGTGTTTAAAAGGGAGCGAAAAGTCCAGTGTAGAGTACCAGCTTCTTTCCCCCTCCCGTTCCTCTTCTACAAGGACTTGTTTTAAAATGTAAATTGCGACATAGTAATTTATTTTTAATTTGTAGTTGGATGTTGCGGACCAAACGCCAGAAAGTGTTTGCCCCTTTCCTGAAAAGTGACGTTAAAATTGACTGAAACGCTGATTTTTTTCACTATATATAAAAAGGGAAACTGCATTAATCTTATTCTATCAATATTTTCCTTTTTTTTGTTGAAAATATTCTGAAGGTATTGCATTGTTTGTTTATTAATAAATTACCATTCAGTTTGAATGATCCTTTACACGTCTGTATATTTTAATAATTTCATTTAGAGAGAGAGAAAGAAAGAGAGGGAAAAGGGATTTCATAACTAACTTTGTCGCTGGAACAGCTTGTTCCCCTCCGCACGAATTCCAAAGACCATTTAGGAACTGCCAGGTCGAAAAATCCCTTTTCAGTCTCTTCTGCAATATGTTCCACTTAGTCAGCTCGCCTTATCCGCTAGGAAAAAAATACTTTCCTATGGCAGCTCTGAGTTGGCAAATAAACAAACACGTTTTCTTAGCAATTAATGGGCAAGACCTGGAAACATTTGACCATACACAGTAGTATGGCGACATTACGTTGTTTTAAATAATATGCCTATGTAAGGATATATTAAGTGATAACTGCGAGGTAGAAGTGCATGCACTAGATTCCAGACCATGTGTAACTGTATATGTCGAGCTATCGATCGCTCTGCGTGTGTTTCAAATGTATTTATATCTAGGATTTACATATGTACCTATATTTAAAGAAGGATTACGTATTTATTTATAGTTTCATATACACATTGCATATTTTTCTAAACTCCAGTATATAGTAGATGCCAAATAATCTGTAGTACGTGTACTCTTAAATATAGTGCAAGCCTGTAAATCATTGCTTCTTAGAATTGATAGCAAAGCGTGCAATCACATCTGTGAAGCCGCTTCTGTAACACATAGATTTAAAATACGAATTTACTTCAGGGGGAAAAAAAAAAAAAAAGAGTAGTTGGGTTAAAGGGTACTTGTACAGTCTACCCTTACACCTTTACAGCTCTGCAGTACTCCCGTCCTTCAGGGACTTTACTTCTTTACTGGTCTGTGTCTCAATTGCTCGGACTGAAATTATTTTTAAAAGATTTTATGTGGGCAAATTTTTCTTATATAGTTGTTTGGGTGTCGTTTTGGTTTGTATTTTTTTTTTTCTCCTTACCTCCCTCAGTTTTCCTCAAATCGGAAAAAAATATATATTACCAGGGTAGCAAATGAGTGCTGCACAGACTGGCGTCTTGTCATATCAAGAATCTTACCTTCTGGACAATTTACCATTAAGAACCTACGGGCAATGGGGATCACCTTCCCCTTTTGTAAGTAACCACCAAAATGCAATAAATTCATTAACTTAAAAGAATCAGCCTTGTCAGTCAGACTTGGAAATAAGTTTATGTGTTTACAGATATTTAAGGCCTAAAATTTGCTTTCAAGATAATACAGTTTCCTATCAGAATCTCTTATCTAAAGGCAACACTTAGCAGTAATTGCTGTTGCATTGTTAAGGGTTACGCTGTAAATAAATGCAAAGGTATTTACAGTTCAACCTTATTACCTCGCTTTTGAGCTGTGCTTCCCTTCCAAAGCAATAGTCCAATGTTTAGAAAACACCTTCAGCAGATGGAATGAACTCGGGGGAGTGTGTCATCTTAGAACGCGTTGGCTTAGAATACGTTTATTTAAGTTTGGCATAGTCTGCTTTTTCGTGCTAGTACCTCTACAAAGATTACCAGTCTTATTTACATTTACTTGTTTGCTAAGCTGGGTAAGAGAAATTCTAACGCTCCATCTCCTGGTTGTCGTAAAGCTGATGAGGAGGACGAGCAAAGTTGAGCGCCTTCGCTCAGGGGACATGTTTTAA
Source organism: Cnemophilus loriae (assembly GCA_013397755.1). Classification (NCBI taxonomy): domain Eukaryota; kingdom Metazoa; phylum Chordata; class Aves; order Passeriformes; family Corvidae; genus Cnemophilus; species Cnemophilus loriae. Next base: position 640,776 of record VZTF01009676.1, read on the forward strand.
GTTCTGCTCCCCGTTTTTCACCAGGAAAGGGAAATAAAACGTTACCTATTCTCGGTCGGGCTCACTTTCTGCTCCCCATCGTCCCTCTCCCAGTACCGAGCGGGGGGCAGCTAAAGTGGCGGCTCCCGCACACCGCCGCCTCCTTGGGAACGGGACTGCCGGGGCAGGGGCACGGCGGGGCTTTCACTGCCTTACACCTCCTCTCCCCCTCGCTGGAGAGGGGACCCTCGGCGTGGCACCTCCCTCTGCCCTGGCAGATGGGTTTGCCAGCGGGGTGGCTGCATAATAAGACCATTCCTGCCCCCCGTCACGTATTTAAAATAAAATTTAAAAGAAGGCAGAGGGTAGATCCGATTCAGTCTTCTATTTGCCTGCTATTTCTGTTGCGATCAGGCGCCGGCTTTCCTGTAGTTTGGGTTTTCTCAGCGGTCTGCAGCGGTAGGGCGTTTGTGGCGAAAATAAATAGGGGGGAAAGCAGTTGTTAGCCCGGCTTGTTTAATAAGCCGTTGCATTGTCAGTGGTGCTGCTCGGTTGGGGAAGCTGGGGGGGCCGTAGCTTGAACAAGTGCCGTGTGTAATTACTGCTAATGCTCGGGGCGATCCGCGGCCCTCTGCCGCGGGGCGGCCGCGTAACTTGCGCTACCCGTGGCCCTGGCTGCAAAAGGGGCGGGTGGAGTGGGTTCGGTGAGCCGGGAGGGCGGCTCGCAGTCAGGGAGGGGGCAAAGGGAAACTTCCCGCTCGGTCGCAGGTAGGTCGTGTCGGAATCTTCTGCTCCCGGAGGGGATCCCTTTCCTGAAGTGACATGCGTGGTGTCGGCGGAGGTCACCTCCTGCTTCTCAGTGCGACGGGCTGGCTTACCTCACACGCGTGCTTCGTCTTGAGTTTTAAAAACACTATTTTATTTTTATTATTATCATAATCATAATCTTTTTTTTCTGTCCCTCCGCACAGAAATTGATCACAACGAAAATAAGATTAGCTGTGCTGGCGGTCCCCGCGGTAGGCAGTGAAAAGTGCGGGCTTGGCCGCGGGAGGCGGCCCGCCGGGTGCGCACTCCAGTGCCGAGGGGCTCTGCGCGACATTGCACAGATGGGGGTCGGCAACTCCGGGCTCCGCCGGGCCGCAGCCTTCGGCGTGAGGCATTGCGGCTGCTGCTGGGATGGGGAAAGGCCGAGCGGGCTCGCTAGAAGCCTCCCCGGGCTGGGGCAGCGCAACTGCGGGGCACGGAGCGGGGCATCTGCCCGCGGGCCACCATGAACTGCGGGCAGCGGGGCCCAGGGAGGGGCACGAACTCTAGTTCCTCTTGTGCTTCCCTCCTCTTGAGCACAGGAGGCAAACCCGAGGGTCCCTTCTGACCTGTGATTGTCTCCCAGCAGAACTGGGCCTGCCCTGAACGCGAAAAGAGACGCGGTGCGACCTTGCGCAGCGGTGGGCATGGGACATGCTCCCCGGCAGCAGCTGAGAGGTGTCGCCATAAAGCCTCGATATCTGTGGTGGCAGCCCCTACAGCAAACATTTGGCCCCAGCCATGCCTGCGGAGAGGTCATTTAGGCGCCAGGTTAGCACGGCGCTTTGTGGGGTTTTTTGAGCTGAAACTGATTTTTTTCCCAAACTGTCGCTTTGCTTTTCGTCTACGAAAAAAACAAAACAAACCAAAACAACTTTTTTTTTTTTTAATTCTTTAAACAATTTGAGGGACCATTCAATTTCTGGTGGTTTCTTACTTGTACTTGATCGTCTGTCATCTAATCTGGAAAACGTGGAGAGGAGGAATATTCTCCTTTCTAAATTTCGTCCTTAGAATTTCTTCTTAAAGCAATTACAGTTCCTATTATGTTCTGCAAAGGTCATAACCAAAAATAGCAGAGAAGTGCATGCAAATAGTCTAAAGGACATGGATTAAAATCCCTTCCCTACCTCCGCAGGCCGGGTCAGAAGAAGAACATGGTGGGGCTGTGTGTTGTGGATGGAGACATTTAAGGGAGTGGTTCCAAATCGGCGTTTTATGGTATCTGGGGCCCTTTCTGATAGGCACGAATTTCGGGAAAGTCGTTTCAAAATTAGCGGCTATTTTCATATCCGGGTCCAACTTCGTAACAGTATTGTTAACTATGGGGCTGCAGCGTATTGACCAGGTGTCTGTATGCTGCTCTCACCTCCCCAGAAATACGCTGCTGGAGCAGGATGAGCTTAGAGTTTCGCCCTGGCCTCTGGAGACTTGGGTTAGACGTTTCGGGCGAGTCGCGCAAGGCGCACGCGAAAGCCGGTGCGGGTTCTGCGGGTTCTGCGGGTTTTGCTGGTTTTGCGGGCGGCAGCGCGGCGGTGCCACTGCGCGGAAAACAGCGGTGGCGCACGGTCGGGGGCTACGCGCCTCTCCGCGCCCACTTAAAGATGAGGGAGAGGTAAGAGTGCGCAGTCTTTACTACGTCGTTTGATTGCGTAGGCAAAAGCGTGCAGCGCCGAGGCGCGCACATGGCTCCACTGCACAGCACAGGAGAGCTGCGGTGCGGCCCCTAGAAGCTCTCAGCCGCCCACTTCCCAAAATCACCCATTTCAACAGCGACGGCTAATTGAACATTAGTTTTCAATTAATTTCACTCGTAAAGTAATTTAAACTCCTCCGCGTACTCAGTCCATTTACCCCCGTCTCCCTGTGCTGGGATCCGGCGTGTTGACTAAATTCATGCGCACTTTGAGGTGCCCTGATCTTTTGATTCTCTTGTTTTGGTTTTTTGGTTTTCTTTTTTTTTTTTTTTGGGGGTGGGGGCGGGGGCACTAGGGTGGTTTTTGTTTTGCTTTGTGGTTTTTGGTGGGGGTTTTTCCGGCTAGGAGGGAGATGAGGAGCACGGTGGTGGGCGCTGTCAGGGCGTCCGAGGCTGAGTTGTCGCTGCGTGGGGCCACAGGTAGCGCGCAGCCGGGGTAGCGCGGAGGGTGAGCTCAAGTTTACGCGGCAAGCTGCGCAAGAGGCTGGCGGGTCTGAAGTGTGATGTAAGGGAACTGCTCGGAGCTCCCCGGGGACGTGCGCGGGTTTCGATCCGGTATCTCAGTCACAAGCTCACGGGCTGGGAGCGTACCAGTCACCATTCCAGTATAGGTTTCCCCCCACCTTTTTTTCCCCTTTTCCCTTGTGCCTCGCCTCCTCGGCGTCTTGTCTGTTGCGAATCCGCCCCAAAGGTGGTGCGGTGCCGCGGTGAACGTAGCCCTCCTGGTTTAATTACGCTGAGGCTCATAAAGCCATTCGCTTCTTTCCAAAGTAATAAACAAACGTCGCGTTAGGTCAAGATTGATGGTGTCCATGCAATAAAAACGGGCCAGGTCAGGAAGGAATAAAATTCAATCAGAGCTCGCGGAATCATTTTTCAGGGGACAGAAAGACAGAAAAGGAGACGGGGGTCAAGGGAGACGATGTCGCCATTCACAACACACCAGCCGGGAGGGAGGAGGGCGAGGGTTAACGAGCGATTGTTTTTTATCAAGCGGAGCCTAATTGAACGAAACAATAGCCGCACGGGGAGGGGGGGAGAGCCGGGTCCTTACCCGGTAGTTACGGGGCCGGGCGGCAGCCCCGTACCCTGGTGGAGGCACCGGGGACCCCTCGCAGCACTGCTGCGCCCCCCATTCTCCCTTAAAATTATACACACGCACCTGGGGCAGCGGGCAGGCCTTGTCCTAGGCCGGGGCTGGCAGTACAGGTAGCGGTAGCAAACGGTCGAGTGCCTGGGGGACGAGATTTCCTAATGATTTTCCCCTCATTTCCTAAAGAGGAGTCCTAAAAGGCCTGCTTGGACGGCCGGAGGAGTAAGTCCCAGATCTCCCGAGGGTAACTCCGGCTGGTCCGGCCGGAGCGGGAGCCCTTGGTGCCATTTGGAACTAATTCACTGAGTGTAGTTCGGTGGTAACGCTGCTGGCAATTTGGCAAGCGGCTGCGAGATGGTGTTCGCCGGACACCCGACGGCCGCGGGGTGTCGGGCTGGGTGGGACAGGCCCGTCGGAGGATCGCGGTGTTCAGGGAAGAGACGGCAGCACAGTACCGCGGGCAAGCCCCTGCGGTCCCAGGGACATTTTTTCGTCCCGGCCTGCTTCGCCAGTGTTTTGTGCTGTGCGGGCCGGGGAAGCTGCCGCAAAGGCTCCCTCCCTCCGTTCAGCAAGGCAGGGTCTTTGGGGGGTGGGGGAGATTTCTCCCTCGTCTCTCAAGCCAAAGCGTGTGTCGCACACACCTCAGCGACCTTGTAGGCCCGTAATTTGCGCCTTGCTTGGTATGCGTGTGTCACAAAATAATAGCTGTTAAAAAGCACTGGGATGGAGAGCGGAGGGAAGGCAGCCCGAGCTACTGGTGAGAGCTCACAAGCTCTGTGGTTGAAAGAGAATTGGGTGTTCAGCAATTTTATTTTTTTTGCCCCCTAAACAAACACAGCTTGAAACGACTTGGGTGGGCAGAAGGGAACAATTCGTGAGCCACAGAGCAAGTGAGCTGGCCAGACAGCCGGCCCACAACTTACCTGCTGGAGACTTTCACCTGACCTTTAGGTGTTAGGGGGCTTGGTTGTGCCGTGTATCACCCCACGTTCAGGTCAGCTGCTTTAGATTGAGTTCAGCAGAATTAAAACAACGACAATGAAAACCCCGAACTGGAATCCCCCCTCCTTTCCAGCCCCCATCACCTCTGGGGAGAATCCAGGAAAACCAACACATTTAGAACCATTAACTCTTAAAATAGCTGAATTTCCTCCAGTAGAAAAAACGCAAATTATTACACTCATGAGTTCAGGATATTTATACACTATATGAATCGATGAATAAACAGGTCGTATCACTACAACCATCATCCCTCAGAAGGCAAGTGCTCGGATCAGAAAAAAAATGCCATAAACGTTTTTCCCAAAACGTTCCTGGAATTTATTTACTTGCCAGAACATTTAAGCTGCCGAGTTTAATTTCTTCCCTTTTTTCCCCCTTTTTTTCGTTTTAAATAAATATTTAAAATAAGGAAAAAGAAGAATGTTTTCCATTGAACGATAATGTAAAAGTACTGATAATATCGTCCATAGCAGAAGAGAATTGTTTAAACAATGTCGGTGCTTGCAAGACTGCCCAGTATAAATACATTCTCAGTGCCGTTTTGATGCGAGTTTCGGGTGGAACTCTTTTTTCTGTATGTATTCTGTATGTGCATTTCCCCCGGTCCGGTTGTGTGAAGTAAGGCGGCGGGCACGTCGCTCTGCCAGCCCCGCGGCCCCGGGCCGGGCATGCCCGGCTGCCCGCGGCGTGGGACGGGGCGCAGGCGGCAGGAAGGGGCCGGGGCCGGGCTCTCGCACACACCTCGCCTCTGCCAGCGAGGAGCTGCTCGCCGTTTTCCCAAAGCGAGGATTTATGAAAGTGCTGGCGGCCAACTCTTCTAACCTCGCCTCTCAGGGATGGGATGGATATAAAACCGAATAACGAATTGCAGAAAAATTACGACTTTCTCCCGACGCCATTTCCCACCCCCCAAGTGCTCCGCCGGGGGGTGGGAAGGTGGAACGGTGATGGAGCGCGGAATGCACCGGTGTGAGCTCATTAGCAAAGCAAAGGTTGCAATTAGCGTCTGCTGCTGCGAAGCGACCTCTCCCCCGCCCGCCTCTCCTTAGCCCCCATCACCAAATAATTGCAAAGTATCTGTTGATGTTTTTCTTCCACCCGTCAAAACGTTGGAGCCCTGCCTGCTCCAGGGCTCCGTCCTGGTTTTGTTGTGTCTGGAGACAATGCTCCGCCAGCGAACCATCAGAGGTGAAGGGGGGTCACAAGGGGAGGCAGGAACACGGCCCTGCGAGCCGACTGGGGGCCTCCCCTTGCCTCCCACCGCTGCAAACCTGCCACCCACAGGCGGGAGGGGCGGCGACCCCCGCCCGGTGCCCCTCTCCCTGCGCTGCTCCGGGGCAGCCCCGAGCACGCCTTCCCGGCCGGGCGAGTAGCGGGAAGAGGATGTGACCCTCATGTCCGCCCGGGGGGGACGTGGCTGCTTTATGTGCAAGGCGTCGGGGGGAGGTGGTGGCGGCTGCAGACTCTTCCATTCCCCCAATTTACACCTAAATTTTATTTTTCTAAATACCCTTGCAGCATTCGATGCGTCTCCGAGCGCGACCAGAGCCGGCCGCAGAGATCCTTCCCACCACCGCCATAAGCCGGCGTGTTCGTGCCCGAGGACCGGGGCTGCCCTGCCTTTAGCCCCCGTTCTTTTTCACCCTTCGGGCTGGCGCTCCAAGCTGCGAGGTGTATTTTTAGATGGCGCTGGCGGTTTTGCTCTGCGACCCCGAGGAAAGCCCCGTCGCTTTGTCTCGCCGGCCTTCCGCACCGGGGCCGGGGAGGAGGGCGGCGGGCGGGCCGGCTGTATTGCCGGTGGGCCCTGGGGCAGCGCCGACCCCCAGCCCGGCCCCGGCCCGCCTGCAGAAGTGGCAAGGGCTTCTGCTCCTGTGGGGCCATCCCATCCACCTCAGGCCGCCTCTGCTCTCCTTGCTGTCTGCAAGCCCACGAGTGGCCGATGGCCCCTGAAAGGCCTCAAGAGAAGGAAAAAAAAATATTAAAAAGGGGCTCTCGTGGTACTTTTTTCATTATCAAGACAGGTTCTGAGGGAGGGCAGCGGCCCGTTTGGCTGAGGCGAGGGGCTGAGTTATGGCTAAGAGACGTGCGGCGGCGGCGGCGGCGCTGACAGGCGGCGGGCGCGGGGGAGCGAGCCCGGCCGTCGCTGCTCGTAATTCCTGGCGCTGCCGGGCAGGGAGCCGCAGGCAGGGCCGGGCCAGCCTTCCCCACCGGGCCCCAGCCCTCTGCAGCCCGCTGGGCAGGAGCTGGGCCCTCTCTGCTTCCCCTGCCCACCCGACTCCCCTCTTTCCTGACGTGGCGCACTCCCGGGCAGCCCCCAGCGCTCAGCGCTGCCATTACTATCCCGCTTCTCCCCGCAGCAGCTGCGCAGGGTGAACTCTCCTCTTCCCACGACGCAGTGGAACAGGCTGCCCGGGCGGGGACCCCCGGCAGGGTCCCGGGCCCGTATTCCCGGTCCCGGGCAGTGCAGAGTGTCAAAAGTCTGGCCCCGGCCACCAACCGGCCTTTCCCCGCCGGTGACACAGCGGTTCCGGGGAAGGTTAAACCCACCTTGTCGTTTGCTTTGTTCGGTGCTGCTGCTGAGGATGGTTGGAAGCTCGCGTAAGACGCGAGAGACTGGGGGCCTGCTCGTTTATTTACTACTGGAGCTGCTCTTTTCCATTAACGAAGCTGCAGTGTCTCCATATGAGACCAGAGACGGGCAGAGGGGGGATGTATCTTCCGAACCTGCACGCACAAAACGCTTGACATGCACACGAAACTGATGCAGAGAACACAAGTCTGTAACTGGTGTATCAGCTACATATACGATATCATCTCTCTAAGTGGAAGCTCGTTAGTGGTTTGTTTTGTTTTGTTTATAAGTTATTATTTATTTCTTTTTCAAGACGTGATCCCGTGGTCAAAAAGCGGTACTTTAGGAGCAGTTAATAATGAGGCAGGAAGGCAGTGCTGGGGGAACTGAAAAGCTGTTCCGACATTTGCCAAATGGTAAAAAGCAGCGGAGCAGTGTGCATTTTGTCCTGTCGTGACCAGTACCTTTTTCTTTTCCCTTACAAAGGCAGCAGGAATACACCCAGCACCAGGCCACCGCGAGAGACCGTTTGGTCTAGAATCAGTTTTCGTTTTCCCGTCCTTTTCCCAACTTGTTCCCCAATACAGACAGAGAAACCAGAGAATAAAAATGCTTCTTTGGAGTGTGCTACAGTGAGAGATGCCAAAGAAAAAAACCCTGAAGTCGAAGCTCCTAGTCCTCGGCAGAGATGTGTAAACTAATATTCAGATGTACCAGCAAGCCTCCCACTGAATCACTGTAAGCGAAAAAATAGTTCGCAGCGATACAAAAATGCCTTGTCATAAAAGCGCTGGAATACTTCTAAAAATTATTATCCCGTTCGCCACCAAAGATCTGCCACCCGCAGCCTGTGGCCGCCTGGCCGAGGCGCTGCGGAGGGGGCAGCCCTTGGTGCGGCCGGGCAGGCGGAGCTCGCCCCCTCCCCTCCGCCACCCGCCGCGGCCCCGGGGCGGGGGGGCCAGCGCTGGGCACGGGGGAGCCGTTCTGCCGTGGCGGGCTGTGCGCTGGCAGCCGCGGCCGTGCGGCCGCACACGCGTGGGTGCCCACGGCACAGGGGCGAGCATGTCCTGCAGAGGCTCTGTAGCAGATCCACGCGGTGTGAACGCTGCGGGAGAGGGCACCCACGGGACATGCACCCACGGGAAGGGGGCTTAGTGTTATCTTACTCTAAAAAAAGATAAAAAGAGGCGCAGCCGTGGAGTCGTACCCGTTCGAGGAGAAAAACACCCAAGGAGGTTTTTTATAAATATACCCACGGTGGGGGTGAGTGGCAATGTATGCGTGATGTCGTGGGGAGCTCCAGGCCTCCGGACTGAGTGTCCACGACCTACTCGGCGTTGTTCTGTGCTGGAACAGCCCCGACGCGCCGCAGAAATTCCGTGCGGGCTGGAGAGCCTCACACGCGTGGGGAGATGCTTGGAGGGAGTGCAACAGGGACATCCTTCTGTCTCCGCTGCTCCCTCTCCTCTCTGCCCTACGAGGGCTCGTACTCTATGCACCTGTAGGAAGGGTCTCAAGCAGCGGCCGGGCTCCCACGTTTCCCTTTCCCTATTCGCCCTTTCGAAGGAACAGCCCCAAAGGAAGCGGCTGCTCCGGTTGCCCGGGCGCGCTCCACTCCGCGCCCCTCCGCGCAGCGCGTTTCCCACGGCACCTCCGGCAAATGCCGCTCTTGGAGACCGGCGCACGGAGCACCCTCCCGGCTGCCCCCAGGCTGCTCTCGAGCCCCCTCCTGTCACCTGCATCGCTTCCATCACGGGACCGCTCCTAGGCACAGCTACCCTCCCCCAGCCCGCGACTCGCCTCCTTTTAACGCGAAGGTCCCCCCTATAAGAAGTTAAAAAGCAGGAGATGCACTTTAAGAAAGTCTATCTCCTGTGTGTCTCCCTCCTGTGTATCTTGCTCTCTGCTCACTTCCAGGCATAAAGTTAAAATGATGGGAATAATTGGTGGGTGGAAGATCCTAAACCAATGGGAAATGTATGGGCTTGACGACCTCTGCATAACCCAGGTACCTTGGCACAGAAAGCAAAAAAATATTTACTCACCTTGAAGTTTCTAATTTTTTTTTAGCTTTTTTTATTTATTTTGTTTTTATTTCTTAAGTCATCTTTTGAAATGGTTCACGCGCTCATCTGAGGTTTAATTATAATAAGCAGGAAGAGGGTGGAAGGGGAATGGGTTGATTCTTGGGGGAGGGCATCAAAAACTAAAACACCCTAATCTCCTGGATTGAGAAGGTGCTGGACAAAAAGGCTTTCTGTGACTCATGCACACTCTGAAATGAAGATCTGAAAAACATATACAAGCCCCAGCTTGACTGGTTTGAAAGTGATTCCAGCAATTAGGAATTAATTCGGCATGGTCAAAAGGTGATTTCACTGCAAGTTATATCAAGTTATCCAAACTTTTACGGAGTTCAGGTGCTGGAAATGGGCCGCTGGGGTGGAGGTAAGGCTGCAGGAAAGAAAAACAAGGAGTGTTCAGGAAAGGCACAGGAGGGGAAGCCATGGGGCAAGGTCTGGAGGCATGGCGAGCCCATGTTTGCACCAAAGGTCTGATGATGCGGAGAGGGGAGGAGTGGAGGGCAGGGAATGCTTTGTTTCTCAAATGGGATTAAGTACTAAAAATGTGCTGGAGGTCCTAGATAATAGAAAGATGAGTTTCAATTAAAAATGAAATGAGCGGGTTTGCTGGCTGATCTATTTTTCAGATACAGTATGATCCTTCTGCAGTTAATGGCAGAAGACAGAGTTAGCCCAGGCAGAGCTGACCCTGGGATCATGTGTGGGGCAAGAGGCACTGGGAGGATGTAGAGGGTGGAGGCAGGAATAGAACTGGTCTTTTACACACAGGCAGGCCAACAATAAAACCAGCAGAAGGAGGGACGGCTGCCCACCCTGGTGGCTCATGGCAGTGCTGGCCATGGGTTGCCTCTGTGGCATGGGTCCTGTGATGCCTCCTGGGCCCAGCTAGGGCTCAGGCATTGGGATTGTTCCTCATGAGCTCCACGTCAGCGTCCACCATCTCCCTCACCAGCTCCTGCAGGAGAGAGAGAGACAGATGAGGGTCCCAGCACAGGGACAAATAGGCAGCATGTCAGGAATGCCCCAGAGCATGACAAGCTCCCCTGGCCCGCCACAGCAGAACAAGGAGAGGATGGGGCCTTCCCGCAGCAGCTCTGGCCCAGGCCCTGGTGCGTCAGAGCGCTGCTGTGCACTGGGGTGCCCATTGCTGCCACAGTGCCTGCTTTCTTCAAAGCAAGGATCCATGCAGAGGCACCAAAAATGGAGTCTCTCAGTGTGCCCAGGTCACCCCACACAGAGGTGTCACCCCTCCTTTCCCCTCCCTGTGAATGGCTTTCAGAGGACATGAACACCTAGCAGGTACAAAGCACACCAGAAAGGCCACTCACATCAAACGTGACTCTCGGCTTCCAGTTCAGCTTTTGCCTGGCTTTGGTGCAGTCCCCTTGCAGAAAATCCTGTGGAAAAGAAGAGAGAGGTGCTGCAAGGACCATCACCTTCCCCATCCTGATGGCCTCCCCACTGCTCCTGCTTCCCTGTGAGCTGAGCACGGGCCGGGCCCATCGTTGGACTCTTCCAAGGACAAACTATTTCTCTTGAAGACTCAATCTTAGTGGAAGCTTATATGCCTATTAAATCACCAGGAGGCAGCATCCTTTCACCAGGCTATTTCAGATGGAAAGAGTTATTCTTTGTTTGTGTGTACACAGAGGGCTTGAACTCCAGCCTTACAGCCATGTAACGGTGAACATTTTATAAGAAGTTATTGTACATCTTAGTCACGCTAGTGAATGAGCAGATTCAAATTCTTTTTCTCCCATTTGTTTAAATAACGTAAATCACAGAGCAAACATGACAGCTAGTCTCTTTCAAATAAAAACATGATCACAGACAAATGATGCTGAAAGACTGTTATGGATATGGGTAATCCTATGCAACACCAGTAAACATCCAGCTTTTGAATGTGTACATATTTTTTTCCTAGAGTATTTTGAGTATCCACACGCAAATAAAAGTCTAAATATCTCATAAATGAAAAGAAATTGCCTTGAAACCATTACAGAAACCAAGACTTCAGTCATGTTCACCTTACTGTTCAAGTATCCTTTAAAGTGCTACCACACCAAAACAATCCCACAACCAGTCATCAAAAATAATGTAACAAAATTAAACAAAGACATAAGCTCCTTTAACTGCATTTCTAATTGAATGAAAAAACTGACTGTATCTTTCTTTAAAATTGGAAGACAGTTTTTAAACTGTCAGCTTTTTCTAAATGTATATGTTGATTGAATAAAATATATAATCTCTCCTCACAACCTGTGTGTTTGTAGCAATAAATACTAAAATTATATCTGTCAAAGTTTAAAGAAACCCAAGCAAACCTAGCTTTGTTACAGAACAACAAAGCTGAAGCTGAATCCTCCTCTTGCATTTGACTTTATGGTGGTAACACAGCAGGCTTTCCAGAAAATCTGATGGACCGCCTTTATTCTCCCTCTTCCACCCTCTGACCAGCGGTGGAGCTAAGGAGCATTTTGTGAATATAGATTTTTTTAACTTGTAATGCTGCATGCTACATTTTTCAGATGCTCTCTGTTGATTATATATGGTTCAGGTCATGGTAACTTCCAAAATCACCTCATCCTGTGCAGTAAAATGTAGGAAATTCTCCTTCATAATTGTGCACAAGAAAGCTACACAGTTTGCTTCCAGGAGCAGAGGAAATCCACCAAAGGAAATATGGCACTGAAGACGGGGATGTGGAACAAACACATCTGCTGAGACCTATTCCAGGCAGCAGTTTTACTAGTTCAGTCTTAGGCTAACGTTAGTCTTTAGGCTAAAAAACATTTCATCCTGCCTTCAGAAGAGAGTAAACAGATGGGTAAGAACAAAATGATATGAAAATAAAAAAATGCCATGATTTCCTTAAATTAGCCTAAATGATTTCCTACTGCAGCCCTATAATGGGCTTTTTGAAACTGCAGCAGACATTTGAGGCCAAGTCATGCAAAACCGCATCAACTTGAGGGATCCCCTGGAGGGTCGTGTGAATATGGATTGCAAAATCCGGTTTGAAATGGGAAAGACGCCCACTAACTTTGATAAAATTTGGATCAGACTCTAATGTGCTCATGGAGGTATGTCTTTTATCTGGAGTTCAGTTTAATTTACATACGTGTGTATATATATGTGTCTGGAAACAAGGAAATCCTTCATAAAATAATAATTTCAGTATAAAAACAATTGCCTTTTATTCAGCCCTAATTCAAGCCATTAGCTAGAAGTGAAGTGTTTTAATATCACCTAGTTTTAAGTCATAAAAGCTATATCATAAAACTTAGATTTTCATTTTTATGACTGTTGTGTAAGTAAAACTTTAACATCCACAATCTTTATATCAAAAACATACTTTGAAACTAAGCCTTCCCTAAGATACTGGCTTCTCATTTGAAAAAAAAATAGACTGGGAAGCACAGGATAAATTGCCATGGCCTGCTGTATGTAGTTGCATTCTGCTTTTGAACAGCTTGGGAGCAGTCTTTTAACTGTCTTGAACAAATGCTTTTTGTTAAAACAGATTATCTAAAAAAATACTTTACCTAATTCCAGCCCTTTATTCAAAAACATAAACACTCATCTGCTGAGTAGGCCAAAATAAGGTTGGGGGTAGGCTGCAAATCAGTGAAAGGGAAGTATTTGCAGTTCTGGATTATACACAGAGATCACACAAACAACTAGTATATTGAATCCATCTAGGAAAAACCCTAATATTTTTCCTCTAAAAGTTCACAAGCTTTAACAATAATGCAGTAAAGGTATTAGGGCATAATCTGTGAGAAAAAAAAAAAAAAAGAGGAAAATAATGGAAGATTTAATATATACGATAATACAAATTCCCCAGCTGATTTGGGTTAAAAAATTTTAAGTAGCTCTCCTGAAGAAGTGTGTGTCCTTTTGAGAAACACAGCTTTGTTAATTTACTTGAAAACAGCATTATAGACAAAATGTCTCCTAGGCACTTTTAAAAAGGTTCACTTACAGAAGTTACTACGTACAGAGGTCAAATGAAACCATAATATTAACACCATATTACACCTAAATTCAGGGTTTGATTGTATTCTTATTAGCCAAAGTTTCGACACTGAATGGAAATGATGACTAGAACAAAGCTATTCCTGATTAAAGGATTGTATTGCAGTCATGTTTCCTGTATTTTTCTACAAGTAGCTCATAATATGAAAACAATAAGGTAATTACAATAAAATAAGAATATTAAAAAAAGCTTCTCTTGGAACAGAATGACTGCTTGTTTATACTGTGTAAGTCTTTCACTGAAACCAGAGATGCATCTGTCAGGCTTCCAAAAGGAAAAAAATCCACAAAAAAACCACCACGCAAAAAACCTGCTCTGGTATGTTCATCATTAAAGTATTTTAATTTTTCAATATCAGGGCATCACTTTCTGGAACTACAACCAGATCAGAAAGCGAAGAAAGAAGAGATCATATTCCACTGGAGAAAACCTGGATTTTTTTTTTTGGGGGGAAGGAGATGGTTTGGTGAAATGGGGGATGGTTCTTGAAAAACAGCTGCTGCTGAATATAAACAGCCCCATATCCTTGTTCCTGATGGAAAAGCACCTGATGAAATGACACCACTTCATGTTTTGTATTCCTGCAGGATTACTTTTTCTGTGCCGTTGTGCTTTACATACTGACAGGAAAACAAAGCCCTCTGACTCCCTGAAAACTCAGAGGATTACATACTGAGCTGAGAGTCTATAACACTGAAAACACTGATTAGGCTTGCTGTTGTTTTTACAGCACTCAGATCATGAACATAAAATCAAGTCTTTGCTTTTAGTTATCCATTTTGTAAGGAACAGGTCCTTATTTTCCCTGCAAACAGTTAACATGAATGACTAGTAATGGCAAGTTTCAACAGCAAGCTAAGAGTCAGAAACAACATCCAGGTAAACGTTTAAAGGGAAGGAAGATGGAAAAGATGGAAGTCAAATTCTCTGTTGCCACTTAATACGAGCGAGTAAATTCTCCTATAGCTTTATATGCAGCTCACTGTCATATGACTGCCTCTCAGAGAACAGAGTGAGTTCCTATGATGTCAGTTTTTCTGTTTTGCATTTTCTGCAATTGTGTAGAAAATACCCCATTATTACTAAATTTGCTTTAATGATTATTCAGTTTTGTTGTCCAAATGCACACACACAAATGCACACAGATAAGCAGCGAGAAATTTGTTATGCAAAGTGGTAAGGCATTTTTAAATTTGGTTTTTAAACCATGAGACAAAAATGTAAAATATTTTGATGTAAATATCACATTTCCCAAGCTCTTGTTCTGAGTGTCATTGCGACTCCTATTTTGTCTTGTGCAATGATTGATCTGATTTCACTGTGCATTGTATCACTGTCTCATTCAATTAACTTAAACCGAAAATTTAAAGCCTCAAGACAACGTAAGAAAAAGGAGATAGTGTGGTCTGAAAGAAGGCCAAGGCTTCCTTTATTACTACAGCTTGGTTGAGTCCCTTTCAAATGTGCCGTCACTGAAGTCAGCACACACTGCCAGCTTTTGCTTTCTCTTACACTAGAATAAAACTGAGATCAAATCCTCAGTAAAACACCTGTGATGGAATTGTGCCCAGCTCTGCTTGCTGAAGCACAGACAAGGCTTTACTTCAGAAAATAAACAAACTTGATCTAAGCACACAACAGTATAACTGCATCTGAAAAGAGGCCAGGGTTACATTCACAATCAGCACCACTGCTTGGAAGATGATTTGTTACATCAGGGCTCCCATAAGCAAAGATCACCAAGCCAGCTTGGTGGAGGCTCCGGCTTGAGTGTTTAGTTTTGCACTTTTTTGCTCAAGATGTTTTGTCGAAAAGGATTTCAAGAATAGAGGGGCCAAAGTCTCCTGCAAACGCCACTAGTGTTTTATTTTCCTTATTTTCTTAAAATCATCACCTTTTAGCTTTAACTTATCCCATTAAAAGAAAAAAAATTAAACATAGATACTTGATTAGACTGCAGTTTTGTGTTTTCATCATTATCATAGAATCCTAGAATATTTTGGGTTGGAAGGCACTTTTAAACTTTAAGTTCATATAGTCCAACCCTTCTGCACTGAGTAGGGACACCTTCAACTAGGTCAGTTACTCAGAGTTCCATCCAACCTGACCTCGAAGGTTTCCAGGGTTGGGGCATCTTCCACCTCTCTGGGCAATCTGCTTCATATGCTTCAGTGTTTCACCACTCTCATCATAAAAAGATTCTGCCTTATATTTCACCTAAATCTGCCCTCTTTAAGCTTAAAACTATTACCCTTTGTCCTATCATAACAGGCCCTACTAAAAAGTTATATCACGGTAACATATATACTAAGGTTTATCTTATGAAATACTCTCCTCTTTCGTGTACTTCTTGAAGCATTTTATACAGCATTTTTTAACAAGTGTTCAAGTAGTAAATCTCAGTAGTAACACTAGCCCCACAGTATATATGTGCATCTGCTGCGACTTATTGCTTGGAGAACAGCCTTGCTGAAGTGTTGCAAACAGTCAGGAGACTGCATGCATTGCTCACTAGGCAGTTCTTTCACCATCAACCTTATCTCCCATTCCCTAGCGTTCTGCCACACTTGCCACCAGGCCCAGGGATGTCGTGTCTTTACCCAGATGCAACGTTGGAAAACAGTTACTGTGACTTCTTCTGAGCACTCTGTTTAGAAAAGTAGAAATATCTCACTAAATCAGTACTGTAGAGCCTGTAAACATGCGCCTCACTGGTGCAAAATTCAATGCACGGCTCAGCCGAGCTTGGATCAAACCCCAGAAGGAGTCACAGTAATGAGCACTGTGTCTCCTGTATGCTGCTCTGCGTGTTCTTCTGGAGATCCACGGGACAGAGGACACTGGCTTGGCTTCTTTGCAAAGGGCAGTGTTTGTTATAATATCTATAGTAACAGGGATGAAAACCCAGTATAGTTATAAAGCAAGAGACTCCTATCTCCACGGTAAATATGAGGAGACTGAAGATAAAACATATTGAAGAGAGAAGCTGAAGCCTAACAAGGAGCACAGTAAACATCTCCAGGAATTTAAGATGAGCTAAAATGTGTTGTCGTTCAGTTTTCGTTTTTTGTTTCCACTGTTCTTAGAAAAGCAAAGTTGTGGAGCAGTTGGGGTACCAAGGGAATAGAAGAATGCCAGTGAATTTGGTTCCTGATCTAAATTTGTTTTAATGCAGCATGAACAGACTGCTTTCCACTCTTGGGTCAGCAGTCTTTTGCAGAAAGACAGTATTGTTCGCAAAGAACCACAGGAAAAGGCAAAAACCAAAAGCAACCAACAGGCTGAAACTCATATATAACTAACTGCCATTGAAAATAAGAGGCATAATGTTTTTTTTACCCTAGCATGTTTTCCTATGCAAATCCCCTCCCTATTCAGAAAGTTTAATCTTTACTGAAACCATGTCGAGGAGGAAGGGAAGGGAAAAGAATGACTTGAGGAAAGGACTGATTCTGTGCGGCGCTGAGCCCCTGTACATCCGATGGACCTCGGCAGGCTGCGAGTGCTGGGCATCTTTAGGGTAAGGTCTTATCTCGGGACCCCCCCGTACTCCAGCAATAAGTCATCAACACAAACCACACAGTCAATAAAACCCGAGCACAGCCTTTGCTTTTTCGCCAGGAACCAGGGGCGTTAGAACAGCGTCTTTATCTTATCAGTTTGATAATCTTTAATTTGACCAGCTTCCAAAGGGTTAAGGCAAATGAACTCGGAACAGCAATAAACATTAGGGCGATAATAACAGTAATGGAGCTCCTCTCCCTTCTCCTCCTCCTCTTCCCCTCCCTCCCCTGCGCCTTTTCCACTTCGCTGCTGCCTATCAGCCTCAGCCGAAGCTGAAGCCAGACCTCTCTTTCAATGACAGGGGGTGATAAGAGACTCGAAGAAAACAGCAAGCTGTCTGGTCTGCTCAGGAAGTCGGGGACGGATGGTATTGTCCATCAGCGGGGCCACGCGGCGGCCGGAGGCCGAGAACAATGCTCCGCTCTGGGGAAATGGGCTCACTCAGCGCCGGTCCTGGCAGCCCCACCGCCAGCACAGATAAAGCGCTGAAGCAGGGGAGCTGGCCCCGTGTGCCTCCGGGGCCGCCGGCGGACCCGAATCGCCGGGCTGGAGGCGGTGCCCCCGCTCACGGACGCGGGGCTGCAGCCTGCGAGGACAGACCTCGGCCCCGGAGCAAGCACCGGCGGAGCTGCAGGCACAGGAGCCCCTCACAGGGCTGAGCATTGCTCAGATCTGTCCATTTGCCAAGCGAAGCCTGAGAAAACATCTTGGCCAGTGCCGTCCCTCGAGCCAGATAAAATTCCTCCTGAATTACAGCCCGATATCCCCGAAGCCAGTGCTGAATTTCACTCACTTCGGATCCGGAGCTGAGCTCACTCATCAGGAGCCGTCCCGCACAACTCTGTGCCAGGGCATCCCGCAGCAAGTGGGACCACGGCTGCTTTTCAGGTTGCCATGCATGAGGCAGTCCGAAGACTGTTCCCCTCGTAGCCGGCAAAGCCCTGCTGCTGCAAACAGCAAAATCCCTGCAGCTGGCTGCAGTGCAGCGGGTGCTTCTCTCCCTTGTAGTTTGCCCTGAGGCCCAATTTTGCACGCCTGGGAAGACCTGGAAGTTGTTCCCCAGCTTGGATGTAAGTGCAATTGTAACCTCAGATCATGGCCCTGCAAAGTGCCAAAGAGGCTTCCAAATGGCAAGATCACTTCTAGTTCACAGGAATCCTTCTCCTAAATAAGCAGGGAGCTTCTGGAGGAGACAAAGAAAATCAAACCCACTTCATTTGCCATATGCAGACCATAATTATGATAGTTCAGGTATTAGGGCTGGACACAATCCCAGAATCACAGAAAGGTTTGAGTTGGAAGGGACAGTAAAGATCATCTCGTTCCACCTCCCCTGCCATGGGCAGGGACACCTTCCACTAGACACGGTTGCTCCAAGCCCCATCCAACCTGGCCTTGGACACTTCCAGGGATGGGCCATCCACAACTTCTCTGGGCAACCCATTCCAGTGCCTCACCATCCTCACAGTAAAGAATTTCTTCCTAATACCTAATCTGAACCCTCTTACGGTTTAAAGCCATTCCCCCTTGTCCTCTCACTACATGCTTTTGTATAAAGTCCCTCTCCAGTTCTCTTGCAGGTCCCCCATAGGTACTGGAAGGCTGCTCTATTGTCTCCCCAGAGCCTTCTTTTCTCCAGGCTTAACAACCTCAAGTCTCTCAGCCTATCTTCATAGGAGGTATGCTCCAGCCCTCTGACCATCTTTCCAGCCCTCCTCTGGCCTTGCTCCAGCAGAAACACTTTCTTTCCGATACGTTATACAAGCTCATCCAAACCCACATATCACAGCTAAAATCTTTAGCATGTTTGCTAAAATGCAAACTAATAATTATCAGAGCAAGATTTTTCTACTCTTATAACAAAATAGAAATGCTCTTTGCAAATGCTCGTTACAGGTGGTAACACTCTCATTGAACTCTACACTGCTGTGTAGCCTGGCTGCTGATGTGTGACCTTACCATTCCATGTTTCAAACTAACCTGGGCATTAAGAGGTGTCTGAATAATGTGGATTTTGCATGACATGGGTTGGAAGCATTTGTGAATTTCCCTTTTACAGCAGAGGTTTGGAGGAGGTTGTAAACGAGCATGTTTCTTCAGGCTCCCCAGACAAACATGTCACTGGCACATCACTAAAAACCAAGACCCTGTGAGAAATGAACCTCTTTTATATGGATAGAGACCAGCTGTAGTATAGGAAAAGAACAGGTTTCTTATCTTTTCACTGGTACCTTCAAGTCCTGCTTTTGCTCACTATTCAATGTGTTTTCTTCTTGTTTTACCTATTCTCCACTCTGACAACTATTTTGGGGAGGAGAGTAAGATAATAATGTCCTCATCATATGTGGTTTTATTGCTGCATTATGTATTATTTAGGTGAGGGCATGATACCTTTAAAATTTTTACATGTAATTCTCACCTTTTTTTTTTTATCCACTCTGATTAGTTTTCTCATCACTCCCTACTCTTCAGATTTTCTGCAAAGATCAGGAAATCACTTTATGAAGTTGTTCGATTTCAGCTGGGTTTATTGTGCAGGAATGAATGTCTTTTTCACTGGAAGTGGAATATGGACCCTGGGGTTAGCTGTCTTTGCTGACTGACATGTCAAGATGAATAGGAAAACTGATAACCCCAGCAATCCATGCTGCAAGCCGACTTAATCTCTTCTCTTCTTCCACTAAAAATACTTAATTTATAGCAACTTATATTGGAAATGTAAGCAAATTCAGTTATCATCTCTGGTCAAATACCAAATGATAAACAACAAAACAGTAAACATCAGGACAGCTATCTTGTATTCTACTTACAGATATTCATCTATCTACTTTCTGAGCATTAAGCAGCAATTTAATGAATGCAGATCTATGAACTCAGGATATTACTTCTTCATAGAGTTATTCTCTTTCTTTTACAGGATGCATTGTTTGTGGTGATTTTGCTACCCCATGGATATTCACATTTTTGAAAAAATCATGGCATTTGTTGTGTTAACATCAAAATGATATTAAAATATTTTTTGGAATGGTGTGCGATTATATTTGCCCTAATAAAAATATTAGTTTATTCAAAATTGAATTTTTCATCTGAAGAGCACGTAATTGAAAAATTCGAGCTAAATCACCTATAACAGCAGTTGATGTCTTTACCCTTTTTTCACCTCACCACCCTGAAGTTGGGCAGGAGAGATGACACCCCCTTCCTTACCTCTTACAGTGTTACATGAACCTCTGTCCCTCTGAAGCTTGTGGTAAGACTTGGGGGAAGAAGACAGAGAGGAGATGGATATTTCTTTCTTCCCGTCTTCCTCCCTGCTATGGATTAACTAGTATACAACAGTTAGCATGGAGGATGTTCAGTCATTTCTCATTGTTCGAAAAGAAGTTGTAAAATACTCCCTCCATGCAGTATGGGGGATGAAGAAGGGAGCTGCCGCTTCTCTGGACAAAGTCACAATCTGCCTTTTACTGCTGGCTGTTTTTTTAGAGGCAGCCTCCCTCTACATGGTCATAAACCCGACCTAATTTATGGGATGCATCACCTTATCCCCCACCTCTCACTGCATTCCAATTTCTCAATAAAACCCCCATCTGATTTGAAAACCCTTTCCAAGACAAAATATCTGGAGAGAGTTTAAGCTGTGAAAAGCTTGAAGGGAGCTCAAGAACTGAGATCTTTTTACCCAAGGGGGAAAAAAAATTCTAAGTCCCCATTTGGAGAGGACTCAGAACATGATACCATGGGCCTCCTCTCTGCAAAAATGAAGCTATCCTTGCCTGAACACAGCTACAAGGCAAGCAAGAGTCCACAAAAGGGTTAAAATAAAACAAGGTAGGATAGTTTCTGATGGTGAGTATGTCCCAAATGTATTCTCCAGTGCACTTGATAGAGAAGGAAGTCCAAGCAGTGGCCTTTCACATGACATCATAAAAGCCTAATTTATCACCAGCCACCAAACATCTAGAAAATCATAACATCCTTTCAGGAAAACCATGTGCAAAATAATCAGACTTACTTTGATGAAAGATTTAGTGCTTGAGTCCAAGTAGGACACTACAAAGAAGAACCCTTTGCAGGTAGTAGCATGCAACAATGCACGTCACATTTAATGCTTCAAACTCGTGCTTTATTCATTAAAAAGCTTATGCATTTCCTGCCCATAAACAAACATTTTTTTACTCTGCATGTGTGTTCAACCAAACCTGTTAAGATAAAACACTGGTCATCGGTTAAGTCCAGACAAGGTAGACAGCTGAACATCTCTTTTACAGATGAAACACATGCTCTTGCTGCAAATAAAGGTACTGTGCTCCCCATTCCCTCGTCTCACAGTCCCATGCAAGTGTGTTATGGATGTGGGCTGAGTATTGCCACAGCTTGCCGTAGCTATTGAAAGGATAAAGTCCTCCCAGCACACTTCAGCATCACGGCTATGCCGAACCGAGGGGTGCATTCCCCCTGACAGACTTGTCTCTCTATCCAAGGTTCTCACTGTTCTGCCTCATCAGTTTTTGGTGACTGGTGTAACCTGACTGTCTTGATGGAAAAATACTGCTCAGCAAACAGTATATTGCCGTAAAATCAACTGGTTTCACATTTGCAAATGAAATCAAACAAGTCTGCTGTTTGTGTTGATTAGGTAGACAAAACAGAGCACAAAGCAATTAATGAATGGCTACAAATACCAGCTACGTGGTGTTCAAGTTTTCTTTTTGACTGTAATTTAAGTTTTTTGGTGTATATTTAAAGATGCACAGATTCCAATTGCAATGCAGTTCACTGATCCTTCTGCTCCATAATCTGACCCTTAGGCTCTGGCTGGTGAATGGCCACAGGTTCTTCCGGTCTGACTGGAAAAATAACTGGATTTTCCACACCATTCTTGGTAGTTTATTGTTGCATATTCTCTGATCTTCGTTAATAAAAATAACTTCCTATTACATTTCCTCCACAGGAAAGACTGGGAAAAAAAAAATCATAGTTTTTCCTACGACATCTTTCACTTTCAGAGCAGACATCAAACTCACACAATCTCCCAATAAATCAATAAAATGAATACAACTATTTTATTTTCTTTTTAAAGATCAGTATTTTGTTTTCTTCCATCCTTCCCTTACTTTGGTATTTAATTTCTCTCTCTGTCTTTGTTGTTTAAATCTTTCCCACGTTTTGGTGAATTTGTTTTCCTGTAAAATCCCATTTATCTCTTTTTATTGTAAGACATGTTTCTTTCCTAATTTGATGTGTCTCCTAGTCTTTCTCTTTCATTCAAGCTTGCTCTATTTCTCTTTTGAGCATCGATCTCCTGCTCACAAACATCATCTTAAACCTGGCCTTACTTGCCTATCTCTTCTTCATCCTCAAATCATGTTACCTCACACTGAGATTTTGTTCTCTTCTCCTCATTTCTACTATAGTGTTCTTTTCACTTGAACATGTTTTCAATTTCTTTTCCCCAAGTATTCTCTCTGTATCATCACAGATTTGTTCCATTTTCTTTTCCACACACTACATTTCTCTTCACTCAGGATTTTGTGTGGAACATTGCAGGGTTCTGGGAGACAAGTCATATTACCAGTAACACAACAGAGATTTGCTGACTGGGCTGAAACTACGTCGAAATAAGTTTTAAAGAAGCAATAAGATATCCTAAAGCTCACAGTGGCAGTGTAAGTAGGGGTAAAAAGCAGATTCATTGACTGCTATTACCATTCAGAGTAGCTGCCTATAAAATTCCACAGCTTTGGCAGCGCATTAGCCATATACACTTTAAAAGCATGGCTAACATGCTCTGCTTCTTTCCAAAGCATCACCAAATGCACATACCACTTCTTGAAATCTGTCCTCTCAATGACCTTCTTCTCTTAAATACTTTCAATTAAAGAAGAAAGGAATTTTGGATCTGTTACCAAAAACTTCTTCATTACTTCACCCTGCAGCAGTCAAACATGAAAAACTTCATTACCAAAGGAGAACAGTTGTCATTTTCTATTGGTCCTGCCCTACTTACCAAACCTTCTTTAGTTCCACAGCTAAAAAGCAAGCAAACTGTTCAGGCATACACAGCAGCAGGCATGAGCTCAGAATACTCCAATGTTTTCACCTGTATAATGTTTAAAATGTGAGATGCCTCATCAATCACTTGACTCCTTTACAAGGAAAGCGTCTCTTGAGACCACTCACATGGGAATCATTTATTGCCAAGTTTCAATGTGAAAGACAGAGCTGTTCCTCAGACAAGCAATCCTATTTTTCATTCATGTTTTGGCAGGGCAGAGATGCCAGGTAAGGGTCCCATTATGCATTGCACAAACACAGAAATAGCAGCCCTTTCTCCAAAAATTTATCAAAGTCAAATATCACCTCCTGGAATATTCTGTTAGAATTCATCTACAGATCTCATCTCCTTTTTTAGTGCGGGTCACCAGTGAAACCTTCTGGCTTGGTTTACTTTCTTTGACATATTCCAGCGTAATGGCAATACATATGAACACACAAAGCCATGAATTACAGAACTTACATGTATCTACCGAGAATCTCAAAAGCAGCTGAAGAAAGCTAGATAAACATCTTGGCAGCTTCATTCCACTTGTAACTTGAGCAAGACTTCAACTAGATGTATCACCACTTAGACAAAACAGAACTCCTTCACAGCAGCACTGCAGTGACGATGAAGGACCACCAGAGAAGATAAGGATTTTATACAATTAAGCAACAGGAATGACATCAAAATGGGACGAAAGCACTGTCACCCCCATTTTATGAAGCTAGGAGGCAGGATGGTTTAGGGACTTGACCAACATGTTGGAACGAGAGGGAGGAGCAAGAAGAGAACCCAGGCTGTATCCCACCACTTCCCTCTGATGTATAGCTTACTACGATGAAGAAGCCAAGCATTCACATCACACTGCATCTGGCACAATTTGTCCTGCGTGAGTCCTTGCCATTGATTTGTAGTGAGCAGCCCCCTAGAAGAAAACTGCTCCAAGGATAAGTGATCATACAGCACCTCGATGCAACAGATGACTTATTTAACCACATATTTCTCATTTGTCTACAGTTTCACTTCTGTTTCTGCCCCTGGATTTTCTTTTATGCCGTCTTTCACATAAAAATCAAATACTCATCATAGCAATACTAAAAATTATCATTGCTTGCCCAACTTTTCCACCCTAGGCTCCTACAATTGACTTGAGAGTAACAGAACTTATGAGTTTATTGGGTTGTCTTTTCTGCTCTGAAGACTTAATTTTCAAATGAAAAACACCCAAATAGACCAACTGTATCTTTTACAACTAAAACAGTATACATTTTAACTGCATATACTTCAGTAAAGTCCCATGAACTTACTATTCCATACAGGCAGTGAACTGAGAGATCTCTTGCTTTTCGTAGCATCTTTTGGCATAATTTATATTTAAATAATAACAGTCAGGATCATTTTCATCAACATGAGAAAAAAAGAAGTTCAGATCTAATCAAGAGACAGTTGTCTCCTGACACTGCCTGCTCTATGCTTGCTCGAGCACGTAGGCAGCAGCTGGCACTTCCACAGCTTGATCATTACTACTGCTCTTCAAATTATGCCTGTCACACAGGTTAGGAAAACATGAGTAATTAAACATAAACAGCGTCATAAAATAATAGTAAGAAAAAAATTAATAATCATCCAAAAGAGTGTTTGGGGCAACTCCCTACAGCACCTTGGATTTCTGCCCCTTCTTCTCAGACAGTTTTCCTCTGTGTACTTTTTAATTATTTCCTTCATGAGTCCTTTGAGGCAAAGAGGTTTGTACAGGCGGGAAAAAAACCACGTACTAGAACCGATGAGAACAGTGATATGCAAAAAAGAGAGATGCCAATTAAATATTCCTCAACTACTGCAGGCTGGCTCTGAATCGCTTATGGGAAGGACTTATGCTTCACTGTGAAACTGATAGTTTGAGATGCATGGATTTTAAAGGATTTTAAACGCAGAATTTCAGAAGCTGCTTGTTCCTTATTCGAGCCATGCACTACAGCTGGTCATCTGGTGCAGTATCTGTCTTCTGGCCCATCAGCTCCTTATGCCAAGTTCAGCATTTAAACCACATGGAGGTCAATGCAGAAATTCCGCAGTCCTGCAGCCTCGGCAGTGCATGTAGATGTACGCCACCTTTTGCTTGAATAGTCAACAACCAAACTAATTTCTAGCTCAGTTCTCTTACAAAACCAGTATAAAACAACAAAACAATAAAGACTGAGACTTTACACCATGTTATTAACAACCCTAAGCAGGCTGTTGTAGCCTATTTTTGTGCACATGGTTACTGGAACTGAGCATGCAATTCTGGTAATTGCATACAAAAATGACCAGCTACATGAGTAACGGGACGTTTGTCATCTGCAATTCTTACTGTGTAGGAACACTGTGAAACGTGTGATCCTTCGTGATAGCAGACATGCAAATGCTATGTAAGAGCAGCGCTGTTTTCAGCTGCTTTACATCCAGAATAGTTATTCACATATTTAACTTATGCAACCAACTCGATTTACTCCCACTTGGTCTGTATTTTGCATGGGTATGAACTAAACAAAGTACAATGTAGGGAAGACTCGTGCCTGTCTACATAAGAAGAAAAATAAGTGTAGCAACATACATAATGTTGAACACATTCAAATCCACATATTAAAAGAACATTTAGAGATGGTTATTGTTCTCATAAGGTAATTTTTGCTCATGTGCGCGCCTCAAGTTATGTATTTTCATACAAATTTCAGCATCTTTCTGATATAAATCTCTTCTTCCCACAAAACCCAAGTGCTTCAACTTCTATATTCAAGGCTGAAATTGTTTAACTGATCTCATCAGAGGGGCTAACTAGTGTACTAAAAGTATGCCAGCAATTCAATACACCTGCTCATGCTATCTAACAGAATATTTTTTGGGAGAATTGCTATTTCTGGGGAGGAAGGACTTGCACATTCTCACGCAATCTCCCAGTGAAATCATAGGAGCCTGGCCAAGAAGTGACTGAGTGGGCTAAATACAGCCCAGGTTTGTAATGTTCATCATCACTGCTGGTAGCATCCCACCAGGCTAAACTCATAAATTTGACAGTAGGAAGAAATGAACTGTCCCCAGGTGCCACTATTCTTGCTCTTTATATGTCTGCTCAATTTAGTTCCTTTTCCACTAATGTGATGTAAAGACCACTAAACTCAACAGCAGATTCTCTCCTTGGCTTCAGGGCTTGGTTTAAGCTCTTTCTTTCTCAATATCAACAGATAGCATAGGATGCATATCCAGCTTGGTTCCTCCTTGGATCAAATGTCGTGGCATATTCCCAGTATCTCCAACTGTGGTTATTTTTATCTTCCATTTGATGTTTTTCTACTACACCTTTCTTCCTTTTTCACCATTACCTTCCACCCCATCTCCTTAAAGGCTCCACCCATTGTCTTCCTTTTTCTCAGCTAAGTGCAATCCCCATCTTTTGCTTTCCTAAGGCTTTTCTACCTTTGACACATATGAGTATACTTCAATCTTTGGTCACATCTCTGAAGAGGGTGTTCAGTTAAGTTGGCTCCCTTCACCAATAAGCTTTTCAGAAGAGTTTGCTTGCCAGGACTGGGGAAAATGATACTCAGATTCATTAATTAAGATATAATAAACTCCATGTACTATTTAGCAATGTGCCGTATGTGGCAATAAAAAAAAAAAAAAAGGTAGATGAAACCAGGAGACCCTCTGGCTCATTTGTGGACTCAAAGTATTCTGGGAAGGTCACAAATCTCCAAGATATCTCCACAAATTAGGTTTTGCACTTGGATTTCTAATTTAGCTGAAAGATGTGTAAAAACACATGCAGCGAGACAGCTCCTTGGCTATACATCTAAGGAAGCTCAAAGCATAAGTTATTACTTCCAAAGTCAATCGTAACTTATGCTTACTAAATTGGCTCCAGATCCACCCTTTTCAGACAGTAGTATAGGAATAATTTATTCTTCTGGTGAAAAGCACCCATTTTAGCTAAACCACACCCCCATCTGGGAGTCTCACCAGCAGAAGTGCCAAAGACAGAGGGATTCAGAGGTGCAAAGGGCTATTGGAGGCCGGTGGAACAGGGCTGAATAAAGCACAGTATGTAATAGTGTCTGTCAGCATGCTGAAACATATAACCTCTCCCTAACACAGGGGGTCCACAACACAAATCCGAGAGGAAAATTTGTTCCTGTGGTTCAATCATCACATTAGATGAAGAGGTTTCCTCGCTTTTAACATCCATTTGATTTATGCCAGTAGTCCTATGGATAGTGGTGAAATCATTGCAACTTTCTGCGTGTTTTGATCTACATCCTCAATGTGTATCTTGTTTTCTCCCATTGAGAATATGCTGTACATAAATATGGTACAGGAGGTTCGAGAGCTCTGATTTTAGACATCTACCCCAGGTTAATTGCCTAACCAGTGCAGAGATAAAAAACCTACATAAACTAGGAGCTTTTCTCTCACCTATTACACTGGAAACCTGAGTTAAATGAGGTACATGAGTTCAGCCCCTTGTAGTGGCAGCAGTGACTTGAAGCGATCTGTGCCACAAGAGAGCTAACATTCCCATGAGAGATTGCTTCACTAGCTGTCTACAGAGACACTGACCTACATGCAAGGCTTTTCTTTCCCCAGGTGAACTCCTGCATCAGCAGCTACCCAGCAGGAACCTCCTCATGGGAGATCTTTAATAGCAGTAGCTGCTGAACGAAAGGGAACTGCAGAAACACAGTTGTTGCCAAACTGTGCCTTTAGTTGGAAGGAGGAGAAACAGATGGGGAAATCACTCTTCAGACAGTGTTTACTAGCACAATCAGCACCTGAGGCAGCACTTATTCAGGTGCTGAAATTACAGAGGTAAGTTTTACGATGAGAAATCTATTCCTCATATGACAGCTATATTTCTCATCATGGATCATAAAAAGCAGATGATCCATCAGATAACTACTTGATTGTAACATGCATCACAGTAAAACCATCAACATTCTGTTTTGTTTTATGACCCTGGTTACATCTGGAATGCTTTCAAGAAGGATGCTGATGTTCGCTTTGGGTACAAACTGACTCAGGGAACTTACTGGTTTGCTATTTATCTGGTAATAGATAATAAGAATAAGGAGGAATGATAGCAGGAATACTTCAAATTTTGCTATCAGGATGATCATTTTATTACTACCATATAATTTTATTGAATTTTCTTCTTGGACTGGACCAAAAAGAGGATTCTTAATTGTCTAACACTTTTCCTTTTCGGTCTAACAAACTATTCCTTTCAGTTGTCTATTTCCTCTTACATTATAGATCTTTTCCATAACTACTAATTCGGTAATAGTAATGATAGTAATAAAGCCAGTATTTGTCGAACGCACAGAGTTCCATATTTCAATAATAATAACAGTAATTTCTTATCTTTACACAATATCTGTTGTCAGATAATTTCTAATTCTTGTCCCCTTAGAGGCAGAAAAAAAGATGAAACTACTATTCTAAGGTTGCAGAGCAAGCCACAAATAAAATTCCCGATTTATCTAAGAGTGTGTAGCGGAAATCTGAGCTGTGTTGTAAGCAAACACCCCAAAGAGACATGTTACCAAATTTTTGCAACAACTTGAAGATTTGCTCTTGGAGATTGTTGTGATCTCAGCAGAGCATAAAAATCGGACAAAAAGTTGTCCTTACTGATGTGCAGTCTGTCTCTTTGCTTGGCAAGGTTACAGCTCCGTTAAACAAAACAAAACAAACTAACCCTCTGGTCTTGCACAATTCTGCCAGGAGGGCTTGCAAGTTCTCTGGACAATTGAGGTTGCTTTTAAATTGTGGGGTTGATCCATCACATGTTGAAATCAAAAACTCTGAACCATAGCTCAATATTCAAATCAGTTCTCCAAGCAGGAACAAGCCAGGACATTGAGTCACTTCATTCTTGACCTTAACCAATGGGTTAAAGCAATATATATTTCATACTGCCCTGCAAAAGCTCATCTGTGCTTGGTATTAGCAAATAATTTCATTCATTCCAAGTACAAGATTTCAGCCATTCTTTTTTCCTGACTTCACAATAAAATTCAGATGTTTTAAAAATATCCTTCTTCCCTCCATGTGCCCACCCAAGCAGCAACATCAGGCCTTCTGCTAAAACCTGACAATGAAATCTGGTTTTGGAGAAAGACCAATGTGGAAAACTTCAGCGTAAACAACAACTGTTTTGGAAAATTATGAGTGTACCAGCCTGGGGTAGGGGAGTTGAAAAGGAACACATTTTTGCCAGCTCAATAGACCTTATCAACCTTCTACCTTCTTAATGGACCATGAGCCTCTTATTGTACAGTCCAGACCTCCTCCACTGCAATTATTTCGGTCTGAGCAGCCCTTCACCTGAAATCTCAGCCTTCCTTCAAGTAGCTGCAGAGATCTCCTCAACCTGCATCTATAGTCTTGTTTCTGCCCCAACTGATGGGGAATCCAAACTGTCCCTTCATGAGACTAATGAACCCATACCCCCTGAACTGAGCACCAAACCTTCCCACGGTGTTTTGCCCAGTCACACAAATGCATTTTCCTTTTGCAATAGTTCCCATAGAGATCCAGCTGGCTCCTAAGGGGTCTCTGAGTGGCAGATATCTGTCAGCAAAGCCAGCTGTGCCTCTCTGTCTGCCAAATCACTGAGCTACATGTGCTGGGTAGCAAGAAACAGAGATCAAACGACTGACCTTATCTTTTTACTTTGCCATCTTACCCTACAGATATTGGGGAACAGAATGGATGAAGAGAAACAACGATTAAGTGACGGGGGAAAGTGCTCTGCTCTACATCCATAAGGACAAAATTGGCAAGAATAGGGACTACACTCAGAAAATAGATGAGCTGTCTCTCTGTTGAGAAGTAGGCGTCCTCACTGAAGGCCCTAGAGGTGCTTATGTGTCATTAAGATGATGAAAGGAGCTTTAACACCTGCATGTTTTTGTGCAAACAATGCCCCTTCCAGACCTAGATCATGCTGCATGTAACAAAGTACTAATGGGATGGAAACAAATGCACTGGCGGGGATGAAGTGGGGCCTGAATTACAGAATGGAAAGGAGACAGCAAGCAATACATCTTCTTTCACTATTTTGTTTTTTATCATAATTACCAAATTTAAGCTAAAGGGTGTAATTAGAAACGAGGAGTTTAAAATAAGCAATGAATGTCTTGCCTGTATCCACAGATAGTAAGCCAGATGCGTGCAAGTGTTGCCACTGTTTCTACAATATTCAAGTTACCTAAGATGACTCTTATTTCATTCTGCTATTTCAAGTTAAGAAGTATTTCTATTTAAAAATTCATATTTCATTGTAAAAATATAAGACCTCTGAAAAACAGGCCTATATCTACAAAATCAAGAAATACATTGGAAGCACATGGTTTTAGATGCTTCTGTTACTGTAAGCACCAGCTCTCAGAAAAAAAAAAAAAGAAAGAAAAAAATGAGCCACCTTTCTTTTTCTTCCATATGGGTATTAATTTCTTTTATTCCAGTTGTTCTCTACAGTATGTAAGCAGTGTCTTCACATGTGGGAAGGCAGAAGCTTCTGTTTTATAAGGAGAAATTCCTTTTGCCAGATAATCAAACTAAAATTTGATGGGTTTTCTACAATGCTTTTAAGAAGTTAGCCTCCATTTATCTGCTTATGTCTTTAATTGCTGATACAATAAAAGTGTGGATACTCTCTGATGAAGCCCAATCACAGAGAAAGAAATTTGCATATTTTGTTTTTGTAAGTCAGGATGTTACCTGATACTGCTTGCAGCTGGGGAGGGCCCATCCTGCATCTTTCTTTTAGTAAGACATTCAAAATATCTCTTTCATGATAGTTAATTTCAGTAACAAGACATACATTTCAGTTTTGCAAGATTGTTCACTAGGGCTTACTAGCACACTTTCTCCTTGAAGGCCCTGTCCCCACCCCTGCCACAATATCTCTCTGCCAAACCAGCCCAATGTTCTCATATTTTAATTGAAGCTAACTGGATCCATCTGCTGCGTGACTCGGGGGTTACTCTGAACCTTAAATTCCATTCTCATGCCAGATCGCTGAGATTTGAGTCCTCTTTTAAGAGAATGCTGTTTTCTCTTTAAATTCTATATGAGGGAAGTTTAAATTTTAGCACAGATGTTTGCACAGCAGTGAAGAGCTGAATGAGACATTTGACACATCTCTGCCAAACATTCTAAAGGCAAAGGTAACGAACATATGGCTGCTGCTACTCTTCCTCATAGCCCGCTTGCTCTTATTCATGATGCTCAAAGGTCACATTTTTACAACTTGCTACACTTTTTTTGAGGCCTGGACCTGAAAGTGTGCTTTGGCTGTCACAGAGGACATTTCTGCCCTTGAGCATTACGATGGGCAATGCTTACAAACACCTGCAAATGGAGAAATACTTCCACCAAGTAAGTGTCTAAAATGGACACTAATGTAAGGAGGCGTTTCTACTTTCATTGCTGGCAGCCAAAGAGAAGTCAGCATTTAATGAGTAGGACCTGTGAGTGGGTGAGTATGTGTGTGGAGAACAATGCTAACATAAATTGGAGCATATGATTACTTTTTCATTGGCAATTGAAGAATCACGGTATCGTTTTGACATAGCCTGGCCATGGACACAGTTTTAAGTGAGTAATAAACACATATCGTATTACTACAATAATACAAAAATAATACAGCATTTGTCTCCATGGAATAAAATTCTTCAAGATTCTGGCAATTAGCTGAATGAAGCAACAGAAGCAACAAAAATACTAGAAGTGCTAAATAACTAATGGGAATCAAACTTGAGCAGCTTCCCCTATGCCAAGAACCGTAGAAACTTGATTTTGATTTTTGGCAGTTCTGCATTTAACAGAGCTCCAAGTGGTTTATATTGCTCTAAAAATTAGGATGTCTTTCCATGTGTTCGGTCTTGTCACTCTTCCTGAAATGCAGTTTGAAGCAACAATGAATCAAAATAAACTGTATATAAACAGAACAAATTACTAGAAGTGTGAAAGGTATTTGGTATGTCCTGCTAAATGCTTTAGTCTGTACAAATCTTGGGTGAAGAATTTTGAAGTCACTGTCAAGTGCTGAACTGTTCCACTAGAGATCTGTTTTCTGTGCTCTCCAAAATGCTGAAGGGCAATAACGAAGCATGACACACCTCTCCAAATATTTAAGCAACAAAGAACAATGATATGAGACAATACTGCAAGATAGTGTTGCATGCAGGGAGTGTTTCTGGCCTTGAAGTCACCTCTTGAAGTGTGGTAACACCCTAGGGTGTCTCCTGTCATTGCATCATTTAAATATGAACTGGAAAAAAGAAACCTTAGACCTTTAAAGAAACCTATTTTAAGAGAGGAATTATTAGCAGATGGAAGCTGGTGGAGAAAGGACTTTGATTTCTGCGAGTTTAATTTCCACCCGAGTTTCATGTATGTTAAAATGATGCCATCTCCCAAAGGAAAGACAGTTTGTTAGGTCATTGCTCACTTTTCAGCCATTTCATCTTCCCAGTGAGCATTTCCCATTCTGAAGGCCATCTGCTGACAACTCACTGAAGCAAAGTGGACTTTGGTCACTGTTCTCCCACACTGCTTGGTCCTGTGGATATCCATGGCTCTGATCCACCATGAAGTTTGCGCAAGAGCTAGTATAAACTCTAAGGTGAATCTACCCAAGTATTCCAATGTCTTCATCTCACCGAGCAAATATTTTCAGGTATCATTCTAACGCAAAAGTTGTCCATGTTTGATTCCAAATGAACCTTTTCTATAACAGTGTTTCTATTTGGCTACTTGCTGAATGAAAGCCATGGGTTTCTATGAAGCTATGCTGGGAAGGAATTTGGCCTACTTTCCTTAAAACATAATGTGCTAGAAGAGATGAGACATGGGATGCCAACTGGCTGTATTTTATCTTGGTTTGTTTCAGATAAATAGTGCCTGTTTTCTAGTAGGCTGAAGTACATCCATGGGACCACTGCTTCACGGGAAGTAAAAAGGAAATACTTCCTTTTCAACTGCAGCCATCTTACTGTGTTGAAATCCAAGCATTCAGAATAGCACCATAATCAGAAACAGGAGACGCACGAGTTTAAATTCTGTCAAATTTGAAATAGATGTGCAGTGGATCACCCGGATTAAGAGTGTCGTATTTCACCTGCTAGAAACTCAGGATTGTGTCTCTCATTCTTCTGCAAAGACAACTCTGACCACGCCTTATGTTTGCTGAAATCATTACTGACAACACTTACTCTGCAAGTGGAATATTGCATGTGAGCAGGGAGGTTATGCTTCATTGTGGGTGTCCACTGCTACACACTTTGAGAGGCACACAGCATGAAGGCCCCAGGACGGTGAATATCTCTGTTATTGGATACAGCAAGCCATGATGCAACCAGTCATGGACAGGGAATAATGTTTCACCAAACAGCATAATGACACTTAATAAAAGCAAACGCTGGGATGTCTGTTTAAGTGTGATTTTAAAATCAGGCTTTCAAGAATGTGATGAGCTAGCCTTGTTTTGCTGACAACACTGGACTTCCAAGAGGTGCAGGTTGGCATTTTTGTCCAAAGTCAACGCCTACAGGACTTGTGGATTTTGCTGTGTCACCTTCATGCAACGGAAGGTGAACACCAGAACCAGAGCTGAACACCATGAGTTTATCAGGTCAGGATGTTGGCTTAATTTCAAATACAAAGCTTGGTGCCTTTTCAGGTATTTCGGAGGTATTGTACACTGATCTTACATGATATGCAAATTCATGAGTGCTAGCCATGAACGGATGAATTAACTTCCTTCCCTTAAACTGAAACAAAATTATATAGAGAGACACTTTGTACAGATTGTCTTTTTGAAGTCCTAAACACGTTTGAAATTGATGAAATTTTTCTTAGCCATAAAAAAAACCCCAACCCACAAACCAGATCTTCCTTTTAGCAGACTGCATGTACACTTACATGAGTGAAAGAAGAAATACACCCTGTATCAGCATCAGGTGAGGATACAGTAATGCATAGAGATATAATCAAAGTAATAAAATGATACAAGCATGTTTTAACATATTTCTTTTTCACTTTTCATGTTTACTTAAAATCATCTCCATATATAATGAAAAGGAATTGCCTGGCTTCAGTCTTGGTTAGCTAATGATGTATGCTACAGTGATACAAAGTTGTTGGAATGTGTGAAATACAGATACTTAATAGAGTATCAAGAAACCAAAAAGCCACAGTGTCAAGATAGGAAGAGATAACTAGGCAATATTTATACAGTAAGTGTATAAGTAAGAAAAGATACGTTATTGACCTGAAGTTGTAATAGCTCAATCTCATTCTTACAAGGAGTCCCAAGGCAGAACTGAACTGTTACTTTTCATTTGCAAATGTATAGAGAGTTGATAGAAAATAATTTCCCATAATAATTACTTTTATGATTCTTCTATTGTAATTTGTAAATAATTAATAAATAAAAGCTTGCAACATGCAGGTATCTGTGGACTCTTGTCTTTTAGCAATTAACAGATAGAGGCAAAGACATTACTATTTACAGGGAAAGTTCTTGGAGAAAATGGACCTGAATGTCTCACCTTTGGCACGAGAAAAAAAGATTCTAATGAATTCTAACATTTATTTGCAAACATGCAGGCAGTCCTATATGGCTATTATGTATATGATGTCATCATGCTTTTAAATTGTAAAAGATATGAATGACTTAGCATATAAAAGAATCCCTAGATGTCATTAGGAAGCTGTGACAGTCATTCCCCCTTTAATTTTCCACATAAACCACCAACAGCCAAAGTGGTTCTGGAGCAGACAGCTAAGAAAACAGAGTGGCAGTGGGAAAGCCCTGCTTTTGAACTCAGGTGAGATGAAAGATAATTATAGTGCCTGCACTGTTGGGGTTTTTTTTAACTGCTTGCTTAGCATACAAGTGGTGCAGCTGGAATGCTGCTCGCTGTCACCCCGGTAGGCAGACAGGTACCTCGGCCGCAGAAAACACAGAGTTCCTGGTGTGTCTGCTTGCACTGAGGTGGCTCATTGCGTGTTGGGACCTGCACGGTCTGTAGGACACACGGCCTTTGTGTTGATGCCAAGGGTGGCAATATGGTCCATTTCATGTAGATGTGAGACAGCCCCTGGGCTTCTGGCAGGCCGCCAGGGCAGCCCACAGCTCTCTTACAAAGATAATTCTGCTGTGATATTCTACAGAGATCAGTTAAAATGCTGCAGCCTCTTCAATCTTGAAGCATGTGGAATCCCCTAACCCAGAATTCTTAAGTATGCCAGAGATTTATATAGTTATTGTAGGCACATGCATGGATGCACAAAAGAGCTGGAGCTGGAGTTACTGTCAGTAACTTCTAACTGAAAGCTCTAAAAATGAGAAGATGAATACAAATACACAGAACTGGATTTTAAATATACTCTGCAACAGGTCAGTGGGACCGTTTCCACTGCTGACAAAAGAGTACAGTCTTTTGCAAGCAAATCTATCTTGCTCACTACAGTTTTCTGCTAGTTCTTGTACAATATTGGCAGATTAATAATTTCTTTTTGCTTTTTCTCCAGGAGAAGCCATAATTTTCTCTAATATCATAGTGGGTTTTCATGGAAATTAGTATACTACAAAATGAGAATGGCAAATAACTCCATTTCCAAATGCTATGTTCAGCAGCCAGATTTATTAGTGGATTTGGCAGCATTTGCCAACTCCTTTGCACATGAATAACTCCACTCACATTGTTTAAACAAATGAAACTAGGATAAATGAGATTAATTTGCCGATAGCAAATTACATTCTATTTAAAAATAAGAATTAGCCTGTACCAAATCCACATACTTTTGTTTATTTCCTATATAATTTATGCACAGAAACACTATAGCAGACAATCTGAGAGTATAGGTTTTAGTGCACTCAAGTATCAGAAAATTGGAGGAGTGTCCTACAATACGGGTCCCTTTCCAAGAGCCTGGAGACCACAGAAGGACCTGGCACAAGGAGATAAAGCAACCATGAACCTCTCGCAGAGCTCAGGCCACTCTGAGGAGAAAAGAACTGTGTGTTACAGTCATCTTAGTCAATATGCCCAGCTCAGACTGAGGGAACATAAAGCTGGATTAACCTACCCTTGCAGATATTGCTACGTATCCAGCCATAGATGGGGATACTGGTTACTCTACCCAGTGGAAGGCGGAGTCCGCTGCAAACATGACACGAAACCTAAACAGATTATCTATCTTATTTCCTTTGTTGGTCACATATTCAAACTGGTCCTCCAAACTCCATTTTGTTCTCAATTATTGCATTCCTCAATTTGGTATATAAAGTTGATGTAAGTATGGCACTCCAACTCTCACGGATGGACAGTGAAAATTTCATTAATACAGCTTTGTGCTTCAGTGCCACAAATACTCTTAAAAATGTTCCCTATACCTGTCCCTAAATTCTACATATAGCTTCCCTTTTTAGAAGTCATGGTCTCTCTTCATTTCCCCTTGGCTCTTTTTGCTTCCTTCATTGAACACTTCTTTTCCGCTTGTCATATTCCCCTCTAAATCACCTCCATTTATCTACCTCTCTCCCTCATATACCTTTCTTTAACATATATTCCATTTATCCTACCGGTGTTTTCAGACTTTTGCTGTTTCTTCCCTTCCGCACTTCTCTGAAGGATTTTTTCATTCACACTTGTCCATTGGGACTTCTCCTCCCACTCTGTGTTTTGTCCCATCACCCTTGCAGACTGTGTGCTAGGTACTCCCTCTCCCAAGTGCAAAGCCTTCAAGATGGGGTCTAATGCCAGTGGTGACAGAAGGAGCATGAAGGATGCCTTCTCTCCTTGGTTCTTTACCTGGGAAGAGATACTTGGAGCACGAAATAAGAAAAGAATCAAGAGGTCTCCTTATGTGGAGGTGACACCGTGGGTTAGGCCACCCTTCCAGCAGATAGGTCCATTCACCATGAGACCAATTGCAAGACCATTCATCACAAGCTCTGAATAGGAAGAAGGGTAGCCAGGAACACAACAACTGCCCTAGTGATTAATCCTTCCACACCTTTCAGGGCTGGCAAGACTTGGGGACGAATGGCGACTTCCCCTGATAAAGTCCACCAACTTGGAGGTGGGATGAAAGAATCTTTCTCTTAAAAGAAAAGCAGACCTTTCATAAAGGTTATCACTTGTCACCAGGAAAATTACACACTGGCATTTTAAAGACTTTTTCTTGAAAAGTAATAAAAGTAACTAGCAGAAAAGTGATGTCATTTCTGACATTGTCTGCTTGGAAGCCCCCAGTAGGAAGTACTGTAAACCATTTCCCAAACTGCTTTTACACAGGCCTAGGAATTAAAAAGAAAATTTAAGTGTTTAATGCTTAAACCAAATGTTTAATTTTCAACATCCCCACAAAGTCACACTGCAATGTGGAGGTTGCAGTTAAAAGCCCAGATTCCTTCATCTTCCTGACATTGAATCTACACTATAACAAAAACATTTTGAAATTAATGTAGAAATAGTTCTAACTGGAGCATTAACATAATTTACCTCAGTCACGTTCATCAGGATCATTTATATCTTACACATGTGATGTGTAAGTATTCACTCTGCCTATACATATACAGTTGGCTTTTATATATTATATATAAAAACACTCCCTTACAAAGCATGATTCATTGGTTTAGCAGTTGGTATTTTAGCTTTTCCAGTATGTTCAAAAGCAGTTTATATGTTTAGAAGTACGGTATATATAATCATTACCACTTTAAGAAGAGCCTCATCCCATCCATATGAGAAGACACATTACATGTGCTGAGCTGAGCCCTGAAACCTACTGAGACAATTCAAAGCTGTGGAAGAATTGTGAGCTGTGCTTTGGCCAACTGTTTTCTGTGCCATTCGAAAGTGGTTTACTACCTGGTTTATAATTACCCACAGTAAAATATACTTATCAGAACAAAAGAGTGCAAAATGCTACACTTTATCATGTACAAGAGCTGATCTTACAACAGGGCGTGCCTTGGCCCAGGAGCAGGACTGTTCTTTCTCATGATTAAAGAGCAGATCCCATGGTCTGTCCTGGCACTGATCTGTGGCGAGTTGAATGGTCTCCCTGGGTTTTGGTTCCTCAAAAGGAGTGGCAAATCTTACCAACCTAAGCTGTATGTTGAATTTTCTTACCTAAATAATGTAAGATAAACACAGAGATCTGCTGACTGCCAAGAATGGTCCCTATATTCATTTGACATGAATGACGGGCATCTCCACCTGAGTATCAGCAAAACCATTGTAAACACATCATAAGGAACATCCTTATGGAAACAGTTCACGTGCATGTGCAGAGAAAATGGAAAAAATGCATGCCCCCATCTAGAGTAAAGCTTGTGCCATATGTGATTACAAAGACTTGTAGGCTGATACGAGGCTGGGTATATTCAACATTTGGGTCCCACATTGGCTGTTGTGGATCTTCTTAATGCTGTCAGTCACAGGCAGCCCACCCACACGTGCTCTTTGAGACAAAGGAGAATATACTCCTTTTTTGGGTGACAGATGTAACTGAGAACCTGCTTCCCTGTTTTGTTTGCAACCCAAGGAAATTTAATGGGACCTTTGCTGAAAACAGTTAGGTCAGATAATCACTAACCTTGCAGGCTTTGAGGTCTGTGTTGCCTCAGTGTAAGCAATACAGTATAAGCAAACTTGGGAAAAGAGACAATGTTGATCTTCTGTACCAAGTGGTTCCTCTAACCACAAAAAATGCCATGTGTTGGCTCAGATTCATTCAGTTCAACTTGATGGTAGGATGGAGGATGGAGGGAGCATGCTTGATGATTCTCAGAAATAACGCATCCCATTTAGCACAATCAGAAGGCTGAATACGTTGAATATTAATTAAATACTCTGATATTTCAACTGGAAAAATTACAGACTTTTTGCTAAGTGTGTGCAAATAGTGTTTTCTTCCTAAATCTCATAACATGCAGTGATTTTCACAGGAAAAAAAGACGTGTCAGTGACATACAAATCACAGCATCATCCCATTTCAAGTCCCTGCCTCAAAGCAGAATGTTAGCAATGTCAACTGGCAACAAGCCATTTAAATTTTTCTGTAATGATGATTGGAAATTATTTTGAGTGAAATTTCGCAAATTCTTCAGCTGGGGACAGACATTTAACAAAATTCCTGCCAGGGTGCAGCAAAATGTAAAACCTTTTTCACAAAATAAATTTAAATTATATGATAGGAAATTTTAAATATAGTACAGATAAGGCAAAGAAGGCAATACCTATTTGTTGACAACCCTATTTGGCCAGCAAACCCAGACATATTCTGGTATGAAAAAGCCCCTCTTAGGGTCTGAATTAGGATCAGCAGACCAGACTTGCCTATGATTAAAATCCCTCAGGATGTCTTGGGTATCTACATTCTCCTAATGAGCATATATTTTGGGGTCTGCCTGGCAGTAATCTTGAATACTTAAACTGCCACACACCAACTTGGATAGCGCAAGGCAGGAAACATGCAATTGAGCATTATGCTTTCTCACGTTAGGAGGGCAGCCCAATCCGTTATTCTGTCTAGCACATTTCCTTAGCGCTGTCCTGGGTCACTCAGCACTCGCTCAAAGTAACGCCTGGCCAGCAATCAGCCACACACGTATGCACTTGGAAACCACGAAGTTTTGTCCTGGACTTCACATCCCCCCTCCCGAGCCTTTTCAATGGACTGCGCTCCTTCCTCCAAGGAAGACGTCTCCGTCCAGGTTATACTGGAGAAAGGCTCTTCATCAAGTGAATTGATAACAGGGGTGATCAAAGTCCGGCAGTTGTACCTTATCTATTGGGGATCATAATTCAGGAATGGAGTTGCCCTTCAGTTTGCTCCTCCCCACCATTAAATTACATTCAATCACTGCACGGAGAATGCAGGCCATGCGCTCGCAGCCAGATGTTATCATTACAGGCCTTTTCTTATAAACTGATGCTGAAACCCGAGTGGTTGATGAGACTAGCTAAGCAGTTGTACCTTTGACCTGATTGCATTAAACTTGCCCTATCAATTTAAGCTTAGTATAAACACCATTTCCCAGAGTCCCTCATGACTTCAGTAGTGAGAAGAAGCTGACTAAGCCTAAACATTTTTTAACAGCAATCTTGTCTTACAACACCAAGGGGATTTGCCATGTATCTGGGGCTTTATAAAACCATATGAACATGCTGAAAGAATTAAAGTCCTTTAAAAAAGCAAAATTGATGGTGACAGTCCTTTTAGAAAATCAGTTTGTAGAATGTCAGCACAAGAGGGGTTGGAAACAGGACTAAAATAGTTTTTAAAAATACAACAGACTTGCGTTTGTTTCACACCGTTGTTCCTGAATACTGAGATTTAGAGTTAAAAAACAAAACAAATGGAAAAAAAATCTAAAACTGAATTCACCCCTTATTAAAAAGAACTCCTTCCCAGTACTCCACAAACCAAAGCCCTTCCACATATATCACCTATCTGAAATCTCCCATAAAATATGAGCATCTTTACCGCGGCATTTCAGATTTATTTTTAATAAAGTTTGGTCTATTTCACATTGAGGATAATTCAGATAATCCTATCAAAAGTTTCTATGTAGCAGCACATGAGCTATAGCATATGGTACAGCATACAGCCAACGAAGCTTGGCTAGGCTGAATAAAGAGGGAGATGCTTATAACTGTAAGGATAAGAATGAAAGTAACATCATGCTTGACTCAGCTGTATTGCCTTCCGTGGAGTGCTCAATCAGTGGTTTGGTAATGCAAATGCTGGTAAAACAATGGGAGATAAACCAGCAGAACATGGATCTTCACCTCGCTGAGTTGCAAGTGCTCTGGCCCCGACACAGAAACACGCACTCAA
Organism: Cnemophilus loriae; assembly: GCA_013397755.1. NCBI lineage: Eukaryota > Metazoa > Chordata > Aves > Passeriformes > Corvidae > Cnemophilus > Cnemophilus loriae. The sequence continues at coordinate 681,559 of VZTF01009676.1, forward strand.
AGTTGAGCAGGTTGCTGGTAATTTTAGCAGCAGTATAGAAGTAATCAAAGCTCTGCAAGACTAAACCTCTGATCCAGAACTGGAAAAAAATTAAAGAAATATCCAGGAGTGACATGACTCATTTTAAAATAGAAGTTTTCTGTTGTCTGTTGGTTATACTAGTGTAACAAACCAGGCAGTGGAACTGCTGCTAGAAGTGCAAAGAAGAAGAAGAGGAAGCACATTAAGCAAAGTGTGATGGTTCCATGCTTATGGAGAACATGCTTCAGAGCACTGAAACATAAAGCACAAAAAGCCAACAAAAAGATTACTAACTTGTTTTACCGTTTAGAAGTCTAATAAAACAAGAATATGCATGTAAAAAAAAAAATCAGACAACAAAAACCAGCCCCAAAACTAACATAAAAACCCATTCAAACCAACAACTACTGTTATTTAAATAACTATGGAGAAGCTTATTTAAGAACTAATTTACCTGAATCCCTACCTTGATTACTCTTAGAAGCAGCAGCATCTGACTTTTGTTAAACACATACCACTGCAGGAAGGGAATGCAGGTAAGGAAAAAAAAAAATTACCTGATGCACAATTTTACATAATACAGATGCAGAAAGCAATCTAGAACGTAATGTAGAGTTCTTTCATGTTCAAATTAAACCAAGGTCCTTTTTTGCAAATAAGTAAAGTACACATTTAAAAGACAAAACGTATACTCAACATTAAAAGAAGACTTGCACAAATTGCTTGTCTTGCAGAAAGCATCTCTGTTCCTCTCCTTTTGGGATCAGATGAGATAAAACAAACCCAGTGACCCTGACTATGAATTCAGAGAGGAAAAAAAGAAAAAAAAGGTGTCAACTATTTACTGCAAACTTTCTAAACTAATGTTGATTTACCTAGCCGTGCCCTGTCATTACAAAAGGTACTTCTGCCTCATAACTTACAGCACAATATAGAAGAACTTGCTACTAAGAATGATCTAGCTGTGGCATGCCAGGGAACAACACAAGCTAATTTGGCTAATCATGGAGTGGATGGATGTTGGGTAAAAATCTGACTGGATGGCTAAGCCCAGAATGTGGAGTTAAATCCAGCTGGCAGCTGGTCACAAGTGGTGCTCCCCAGGGGTCAGTGTTTTGGGCCAGTCCTGTTTAACATCTTTATCGATGATCTCTATGAGGGGATCGAGTGCACCCTCAGCCAGTTTGCGGGTGACACCAACTTAGGTGGGGGTGTTTATCTACTGGAGAGTAGGAAGACCGCAGAGGGATACACATAGGCTGGATTGATGGGCCAAGGCCAATTGCATGAGGTTCAATAAATGCTGAGTCCTGCCCTTGGATCACAACAACCCAATACAGTGCGACAGGCTGAGGGAAGAGTGGCTGGAAAGCTGACCAGGGGAAAATGACATGGGAGTGCTGTTTGACAGCCACTGAACATGAGCCAGTGTGTGCCTAGGTGACCTTCTTGGCCAGGTGCCATGCTGGCCTGTATCAGCAATAGTGTGGCCAGCAGGAGCAGGGCAGTGATCGTCCCCCTGTACTCAGCACTGGTGAGGCTGTACCTCGAATCCTGTGTCCAGTTCTGGGCCCCTCACAGCAAGAAGGACATTGAGGTGCTGGAGAGTGTCCAAAGAAGGGCAGTGGAGCTGGGGAAGGGTCTGGAGCACAAGTCTGATGAGCAGTACCTGAGGGAGCTGGGGTTGTTCAGCCTGGAGAAAAGGAGGCTCAGGGGAGACCTTACCATTCTCCGCAACTACCTGAAAGGAGGGTGTAGCGAAGTGGGGCTTGGTCTCTTCTCCCCGGCAGCAAGTGACAGGGTGAGAGAAAATGGCCTCAAGTTGCACCAAGTGGAGGTTTAGATCAGATATCAGGAAAAATGTCTTCACTCAGGGGGTGGTCAGGCATTAGAACAAGCTACCCAGGGAAGTAGTGGAGTCACTGTCCCTGGAAGTACTAAAAAAAAGAGTAGACGTGGCACTTTGAGATATGGTTTAGTGGTCACAATGGCAGTGATGGGTTAATGCCTGGACTCAGTGATCTCAGAGGTCACTTCCAACCTAAACTATTCTATGATTCTATGATTTATCCTTCTAGTAACTGCAGTAACAGCTAAGCTGGAGAAGATGAGATACAGCAGGTGAATAATAACATGTATAAAGGGGTGGCAACAGAAAAGGGCATGAAGTTGTTGGTTGGGTTTGTCATTATCAGGCTTAAGAATTATTACAGACACTTTCTATTAAGTAAAAAATATTACAAGTTGAAGAAGGATGGTGATGACTTAAATTTGAGGAGCATCAGTACAGGGGAAGCTCAGGTTAGAAAGAAAAAACTGGCTCAGCTTGAAGTCTGCCACCATGGAAGAGTTGAGATTTAAGAGCAAAAAGCTCGAGATAATTCCCTTAGAGACTGAAAACAAAAGGCTCGCTGTATTCTGAAACAACTGATGTAAAGAAGAAGCTGGAGGTATGAGTTCATCACAGGTGACTGAATCAGAAGTGATGCAACCATGAAGGGAAACATAATCTTAGTATGTGTACGATGAGCCGTTTCCAGCCAGAGTAGGGGAGCATTACTGCCAGTGTGCGAGACACTAATTGATGAGCCTTTTATTTAAAATACTGCATAGTATTCAAAAACTACTCTTGGTAGTGCTGTTAAACTGGATTTGGGGCAGATAAAGAGAGAAGTTGTAAGGATGGTCAAGGGGTGCAGAAACATAACACAAGGACAAATTTTGTTTCTTTAGTCAACCATACTAAAACTTGAGAGGTGAAACAACTGTGTGCTATACCATCACTTGGGAGAAGCATCATCAAAGGAAAGAACTATTTAAGTGAGGGACAGTAATATAAAAGCAAAGGGATATAAGTGTGCTAAAAATGCCAGTACAATGGGAGGGTAGAAGAAAATTCCTAGCTATAAGATCAGGCAGGTTCTGGACTGCTGTACAGTGGGATTAGCTGGGGCTAAACATCCTCATGACTTTTAATGTGCAGTTAATGAAAAAGGGTTTGCGATGTGATACCTGCTACAGAGACGAAGTGTAAGTATCTCCCAACTTGCTGTTAACAGCACAGCTATAACATGAGCATCAGCATCTGGTAATGCTCTTATCCTTCTTAACGATTTAATATCTTAAATTTATATCATACTTTTCAACCCAAAGGATCCCAAAGCACTTAAAAAATTGCAATTGATGTGCAGCCTGTGAAGAGAGGGCTTAATTCACTGCAGAAACAGAGCTGCAGCACAGGTGAGAGGCAGCAGCTGTTTAAAGCGTGGTTATACTCAAACTATAAAAAAGTGTTTACATTTTATAATAGGAAGACCAAAGTGGTCTTTTGGGGGAGAAAGTATTTTCACTGGAAAAATGTAAGTACTCTGTATTTCCTATTTTCTTCTCCAGGCAGGAGTTCTGCTGTTGATGTCATGGAGGGACCAAGGTGCAGCAATCCTAGTAGAATGAACGCAAAAATACTTCCCCTGTTCATGCTTCTACTACCCATGAAAATAAATTTGCTATGTGTAATGTTGCAAAGTCATTGCTATCTTCTTATTTTAAAGGGTTTCCTGCCTTCCTCAGGGGATATTGTCTTGGGAGATTCATTAGGACTTGTTCAAACTAATCCCTTGATATCAAGGTGGATACTGAAGTATGCTTGTGCAGGATCCATCAGTGGGTGGGACAAGTTCAGGCTACCTTCCCTGCAATGCACGAAAACCCCAAAAAAATCAGAATGGACCTTTGCAGGCTACATACAAAGCTATCAGCTGTCAAACCCAGACCTTCAAAAAATCATGATACTGGCTTATGAGTAGAACGATGCTATGTTCCTTCTACCTTGACTTTGGGATTGTTTTGATATGCCTGTTTTAATAATAACTGAGAAATCTTTTTTTTTTTTTTTTTTACCCCCCCACTGAAGGCATGACATATAATCACACTATGTAAAATACAGCCATGACTTTTAAGGACTGTCCTGTGGCTATCTTTCATCAAAAGTGACTGCAAAGAAATGTGTGAGCTTATAAGGGCACCAGTGTAGGAGTTAAAACTTTGCATCAGGTTCTGTTTGGCTTTTGAAAACAATTGGGAGAGTACACTGGTCATCCCATTATCACACATAAATGAAAATACATATATTAAAGTCAGTCTTCTGTAAAAAGAAATATCAGTGAAATTGTGATTCTTTACAGCTATAAAGCAGGAGTAACACATAGAAACTCAAGAGAGAACAATATTGTTACTGGTGACACCTGACCAACAGGTAAATTACTAGTTATCATAGGTTCAAGGTCTGTTGCTCTAGAAGCTGAAAAATGACCTCTTGAAGGATTTTCAGGAAAAACTCAGCATACTTATATGTTTAGAGCAATCTGAAATCCAGGTAAGGAGAAATCAATGTCGTTTCAAGCTTGGAAATAGCTTTTTAAAAATAAGCCAAATTAGGAAATTCTCTTTTAATTGTAAGGAATGAAAGTTTCTCTATAGAAGAGCTGAGTTAGTCATAGAGGTGTCTCTTGCATGGCTTTTTTCCTTTTTTTTTTTTTTTCCACTTCTACAT
>VZTF01009676.1:686147-778365 GCA_013397755.1 Cnemophilus loriae
TTATTTTCCACTTCTACATTCCATAGTTACAAATGGAGAAGTCATCTACAGGTCACACCACTGCCTCCGGTGCTACTTGAATATTTTCTAAAAATGTATCTTCACACCAGCAGCACGCGCAGCCCATGTAGGTTGGATTTGCATGAGCAGTTGTTATCTGAGCCCCTAGTTGCCACCCCAATCTCCCATCCACTTCCTCCTCCTGGCTCCCCGTTCCCAGGGCTCAGCTGCCTGGCTGTCATGGAACCACTGTGGGGCTTGGGGAAATTCAATACAAGTTCACTCCTTTCCAGGAGGCTCTCAGTGAACATATGCCCTCGAGATGACTTCAGGCCACTGGCTCACCTGAACTATCCAAAAAGGGCTTCCTTCTAAGCAGCAATATTTGAGAGGAGACCAATAAGGATGATCCTAACCACTACTGAGCAGATTACCAAGAAAATGTCTCACAGGAAAAATGTTTGCTTGTTTTGGGCTGCTGGTGGGTTCAGCCTTCTCCCATTACAGAGCTGTCGGGGCCTTATCCAACCTTTAATGAAGGATTCCCAGTGGTGTTCCAGCAGCCCTGGACCATGTGTCCACCTGCACCTCCTTTTTCTCTTCATCTCGGGACAGTACTGAAAAGCTGTATCCTATGACTTTGTGTGTTGGAGAGGTCCCTCTTGCCCCCAGCCCCTTTTTGTAGGAGCCTGGGTGGAACGGAGGAAGAATGGGACCTGGAGGCTCCATCCCTGGTCCCTGGGTGTCTCTCCTGGGTGTTATTTCTCCATCAGTCTCAGCTACTGCCAAAAGAAAACTGTGGACAATTTAGAAAGCTCTAGTACTACTGTATTTTCATAGCTGGGACTCAAAACATGTATGTTTTTTCAGCTTTGCCACGTGGATGTGTTCTGCCATTCTGGTAAAAATTCACCCCAGCCCTGTCAACTCATTTGCCTTTGAAAAAACAAAAATGTGGCAGTTTGCACGTGCCCAGCACAGATCTGCTAAGGATGGATAGCTTAAATTTCTGGGCAGTCCAACATCCATGAAACATCTCATATGCTCTGGGTATTGGCTAGTCAAAGCAAGCAGGTAATCCCTGAAAAACTGAGATCTTGTAACGCTTGCATTACCAAGCTTCAAGATGTTTGGCTTTGTACCTTAATAAGGTTCCTTCAACTCATGTGTGGTTTCTATTTCTTAAATGTTTTTCTAGTGTGTTTTCTAGTGTATTTTTGTTTCTCGGTGTACACAGACAGATAGACAGACAGGCAGTTTCTGTTTTGTAAAGCAGGAGATTCCTGCATGCTCTGCTTGCATTAAAAAGAATCTATATTCAAGAATGAACTGGCAGACAACTCTGTTGGTTCATAATATTGTAAGGGGAAGATAGGAAATCAGTGATTTTGCCTAAGGGAGCAACTTAAGTATAAAAAGAAGAGCGGGAAAAACCAGACTAAAAACCTTTACAAAACCTTCATTTTGAACTAGAAACAGAAAAGTAAACCCAAGCCATCAATTACTGAAGCATGTGAATACTATTTAGAACACATTTTAAAAATTAAAACTAAAATACCTTGGACCTAATTTTAAACAGGTTTTGCACGGTGTAACCGCATTGATGTCAGCAGAATAATTTCCAAGTTATAAATTTGTTAACATAAGGTTAGTACAAGGTTGCAGCACAGTGGATGAGAACGGCTTTGAAAGCACTGTACGAGATGGAAGGCTGTATGCTAATGTTGAATAACCTGCTAGGAGATCGTTTGCTTTCTGCCTACACAGCCAAGCTACACATTAATTAATGCTACCACAGAGACTGTCATCTCCTAAGGCATAGAGCAAACCAGTAATATTCTAACATTAATAATAATTAATATTCTCTCTTATGAATATTGTTGAAATAAAAGGATGTTGTATTTTAATACACATTTACCAAGACCATGTAAAACACAAAGCGCCTGATTTATTTGCTGTTCTTCTGCCAAACACAGGTAATGATTAGTAAATAACTTTGAGCTGATGAACAAAGATAGGGGGTTGCATCTTTAGAAAGCAATAGCAGCCTCCTCAGAAATTTAATTTGGCTGTGGTTCAAAAAGCCAATGTAAATAGCCTAGACAACCGTATTAAACACAGCTTATTCACACTTTCGGCCCACAAGAGTCGATGAAACAGTGTTCAACAGTCAGTTTCTGCCTCCTCAGATACACAGGCACACATGCAGTGCCAATTGTTAAACATACAGCACGAGCCTTGGATGAGGCAGGGTCAGAGAGCATCTCTGAACCATAGACATTAACCGGGCAGGTATTTTACAGGCTCCCTGATTCCTTCAGGACTTTGGGTAGCTGCAGAAACACTTCCAGCTCTTGCAGATTCCTGCATTGAACCAGTGAAACAGTATCCAAAATACAACCTCAGCACCAATACTGAACACTGGAAAAACTCCAAAGTCGAGCTGGACGGTGACTCAGCTCCAGAGCTCCGAGGTGATGGCTGAGCATGGGACAAATACTAAGCCACAGAAACCAAATTAAGGATGGAAAGTGGAACAGAGGCTCTAAGCTCAGTCGTTACCTATGTAAACTAGGGCTGCGTTTATTACTTGGGAATGAGGAAGAAGGTGGAAAGACTGTGCTTCCATCGGTTCAACAAGAAGAATAGAGAACAGCCTATTGAATTTGTAGGGTAAAACAGGTGCAGGAGCATGGAGCAGAGTAGGCTGGAGTGTTCACAGAAATAGTGCAGGAATTAAAAATAAAAAACAAAGGAATCACTAGCTTGTGCAAAGTGAGAGGGCAAAGCAAAAGAACAAATACTTGATGCTGATACCATGGGAGTAAACAGTAAACCCTGGAAGAGGTGCATGGCAAGATAAACTGAAGAAAAGTTAGGCTTTTATGACATTTTATATAATAGTTTTTGAATGGTGACAATGACATTTAAAATAAAAGAGAGTTGTAGTCACAACTGTACATGCAAATGTAGTGCACTGAGAAAAGCAGAGGACTTTTAAACAAAGGACATCTTAAGAAAAAAAACTAGTGCATCTGACATGCCAATTATGTTGCAGCATTCAGGAGGCTGTAATATGATAAAATGAAAAGACATTGCCTGAAAAAAATCATTCGGAGAAATACAGAGGATTCAAAAATATGGGAAAAAGAACTAACAGTTAAAAGAAGGACCAGGAAAAAAACCAACCTGGTTTCACGGATTTGAAAAGGCAATAGTGTTCTTGGATCAAGAGTACTACAACACCCAGTGTAACATATCAGAATCTCAGGAATGAAAAATAAAGGGAGATGCAAGTAGCAGTGGAAAAATATGCATGCAACACAAAGGTTCAGAGAGGAACAAAGTTCCAAATCTGATAGATGTTAGAGAGCGGTGGCAAGATTTCATTTCCACCCACTGCTACCACAAACAGTAATTGAAGTAAACAAACAAACAACCCCTTGTTCAATTATTCAGGCCAGTTAATTTAGAGTTGTTTGTTTGTGGCAGGAGACCGAGATCTTTCGTTGATATAACTGAAATCATGCCAGTTAAAAGTTAAATCCTGCCTGCTAGACATAACTTGGGGTTTGGAGAATCATGTTACATGTCTCAGAGAAAACAACCAGCCCAAACAGTCCTCAGAGATGGCACGGCTGGTGAAGGAAACTCATATTCTCTGCTGCACTTTCTTTCTGAATTCACGCTGCAGTGCTTGTTTCAAGAACACCTCAGTCCAAATCTTTCTGAAGCCTCAAGATCTCATGTCCTTTGTAGCACAGGGACTGTAGCTTCCCCTAGCACTTCGATGTGTAAATAACATTTATTTTTTCATTTCCTCCATTGTATTTCAGTGTGGTGCTAAATTACCATCCTGACTTATTTTCTCTCTTCCTCATCTCTTCTTTAGGTAACTGTACACTGCATATGCTGCACACTGGCTAAAAATAAACATAATGTCAGAATTATATTCAATACTGTCTTTGATTGAAGCACCATGCCCTGCCTTATCAAAGACATCAAGTTCCTACTTTGTAATTTCCCATTTCTAGTTACAGCCTTCTGATGCATATCTGCTGTTTGCACCGTGGTATGACTGGGAGAATACACTTCAGTTTTCTTGCAAGTTGCTAAAAATAGCGAATAGTCTGTCTAGATGAGACACCCCATTCTGGCGAAACCTCCCTGAAGACAAAAGAACAACTCCCATATTTTCACGATGGACTTGTTAGTGGGCGTGGTTCACCATTTCCCCATTCCATCTTTATGCCAGTGTAATTAAGTCAATGGGGCTTACATCAAGATAAAACTGAAGAGCATAATGCAAAGATGAGTCAGAACCCACATGCTACAAAATGTAAGAGGACCGTTTCATAGCAGGATGATGAGAATTTGGAACTTGCTTATCAGAAAACATGTGCTTCAAAGTGATTCCTGATCATTTTGGAATTGACATTACAAAACTGGCATAGGTTTGTTTTTGGAACTTGCTTATCAGAAAACATGTGCTTCAAAGTGATTCCTGATAATTTTGGAATTGACATTACAAAATCAGCATAGGTTTGTTCTATTGTTAGTCAAATCACAGCTGGGGAGGAAACATGCCAATGCAAAACTCCTGAAAGATACTTCATATTTACTCTTGAACAATGATCTGGTCTTCAAGAAGGAAAAAAAAATTACATGATTGACAATGGACTACATTGTTCTTTGATGTTGCAGCATGGACAAATCACAGGTGTATTACGTAAATACCTGTCAAACTGACAATTAATATCAATTAGGCTTTAATCTGACATATTACATTGGGCGCAGCAAATGCAAACTCTGTTCGAAGTAGATCAGAGATATGTACCCTTCAATTAGACGTGAGGGAGGAGGAAATTCTACTCTCTGGGAAAGCAGAGAACTTAACTCCTGAACTGCTAGAGAGCTGTGTGGATGAAATTCATCCTTGTGAAGGTGGCCAGCCCAAAACTGTTTTGAGCCCTTGCAATTTCAAAAGTGTAAGTGGCATTTAAGTAGGCAAGAGAGAAGAAGCTGATCCTCCTCTCTCTATATATACACAGTCTCCAGTGTGCAGTGTTCAGCAGCTTCTTTTTTTGACATAAAAAGGCCAGAGTAGAGGAAATAAGAGAGAGACCTCTCTTATTATCTTCTGGATAAGACCTCCTGATGCAACCACTTTGGAGTTGGGAAGTAAGAGAGTATTCACAAAGCTACACAGGAGATGGGAAAAGGCACTTTCATGGTGTGTCTCAGAGCTGGAAACTGGATTAGAAGAACACACATCTCTTCATTTACGGGTCTTACACAGGTAAGACCTACTGATATAGCTTCCCCACATTTGGTATGTATGTGTGAACAGCTCCCTGTGTTCAATGCATCTCTGGGATTTTTTTCAGGCTTTACAGCATCAAACACATCCCTAAATCACTGCAGTTGAAGTGGTAATACAGTAATTTCTCCTCAAAGTGAGAAACTGCAAATACATTACCAAAACTGAACCAAAAGTTTATGCTACAATGGATTGTCCTAGGGTTAATGAGACAGAGAAGTAAAACACTCAGTAGACAGATTCTCAGCAAGATTCTCAAGCAAGCCACAACTGCTGTTATGACTAAATATGTCCAAACCTCAAAAGAAAGCAGACATGACTACAATATTTTGTGGCATATGAAGAACACATAAATGAGGCTAAAAGCACAATACTTGTCCTCCTTCTAGAGAAAGCATCTAATCTGTTGCATAGATTCCTTCATATACTATGAACCTGCTTCTCCACTTTAAATTAACCTTTTCATTTTATTTATAATCTCATGTATTGCCTCCAAAAGAGGATGCTGACTAAATTTTTATACAGCACTATTTTTTTAATGCTGTGAAAAGTTCTTCTTATCCATGGACTTTTCAGAGAGCTGGCTGGAAGGAAATACTCACACAACTTCTCATGAGTCCTAAAATATGCAGATAGAGTCCTGTCTCTTGCCAGCCATCAACATAAGCTAAAATTTTCATTCATCTGACATCCCACTATTTATGCCTCAAATTCATATGAGGTTTAGAAATGCAAACCTTCAGCAGGATGCCTTTAAATCAGCAGGTATGCTCCTGTAACAGAGATTTGCAAAAGAATTACACTTTTAAATAATTTTACTGTCATTTATAAACATTAAACATAATCTCAATAATTTTAATCAGGGCTGAACTAATGAATATTATTGAAAATATCCCCTTTCATTTGAGAATGTAAACACCCACTCTTCCATCTAGTGATTTCATACCCTGAGATGATGCTACACATTGCTTTCTGAACCCAGGGACGGGAATGACTTTCTATGTCTTAGCTCAGACGGAGTGAAAGGGAAAATACCACAGAAATATATAATAGCTTTATTTTCAATTTAAAAGAAGAAGACAAAAAAGAAATGTGTATTCTGGTGATTAACTTATAGTATTTATTAAATAAAAACTAGATTGAAAAAAAGGAGTAAAGTAAGAACTTTACACTTGAACAAGAAAGCCACTGCTATATAAGAATATGGAACTCATATTTTCAGTTTTCTGTTTCTACAACAGATGCTAAATTCTACTCTCTTTTTTTTCTGTGCAGTGAGGTATTGTTGACTTTGGTGACTTTCTTATGTGAAGGAAAGAAAGGAGAATTCAACAATTCCATGATTGTCTCTGGAGATGTTCAGCTCATGCCATGGGTAACTCAGTCTCTCAGGAACAGTCACTCCTGAGGTAACTCAGTAACAACGATTATGTATGTTAAAAACGTTATCTCGTGAATTCTTGTTCCACTGCTTTAGGTACATATAGGCTTTCATTCATGTTTACAATAAGCCTTTGGCTGCTGTCATACAGCAATAGGATTTTTGACAAAACATTAAGGAACAAGAAAATCCTTCTTCCTTCTTCAACTTGGCATTCCTAACTTCCTTGTTGACTTTCAGTATGGTAGAAAACCTACTGAGAGATTATTTTCCCTTCATTTTATGATGCGGACCTCTGGAACATCCACAGAGCTGCAAATGGAGCATGCCTGTGCCCCTTGAACCTTTGAACAGCACTGGAGTAATTCCTGGTATCACCTTCTGGAGACATGTCTCCTGCAGCCTCTGGATAGCAGTAGGAGAAGCTTTCCATTTCACTCTGTATTTTCACAAAGCATTTCAAGCTGCTGTCCTGACACGTCTGAGTGAAGCAGGAGGAGGCCTCTTGCCAGACAGCTACCCCACGGTATGCAGCCGCCTGCCGCTCCCTGCTCCGAGGCCGCAATTACACAGCCCGGTGGCGACTGCTGCCAGTGGCGTGCATGACTCCCAGAGCACAGAGACCAGGCTGAGAACAGGGAAGGAGAACCAGGCCATTACTGAGCTCTGTCATAAATTCGTATGAATAAGGAAAAGGAGGGAAAAAAAAAAAAGAAAACAAGAAGAAAAAAAGAGAAAAAAGAAGAAAGAGAAAAGAAAGAAGAAAAAAGGGCTTTAATAAGAATGCATATGTCTTAAGAGTTTTTTTTAAATAAAAATACCATTCAAATAAACAGTGAGATGCCTATCTCTAGTTAATCTCAGGGTCTCAAAGCTGGTCATATTGAAGCTAATCACTATATTTCAAGTATGACTAGTAGCAACTATGTCCGTATTATTCCCAAAACCCTTATTTTCTCAAAACCATCATTATTTCTCTTTCTGTCCTCTGTCCCTCAGTATTATTTTCCAGTATAACAACTGCCGTCAATGATCAAAGTTACAGTAAAAAATAAGCTAAGTCATATATACTTTATGGCCTTTAGATGTTAAATGAAGAGACGTTACATGACACTACACTATGAAAGCAGTCTGACAGAAAGAAAACTCAAATTTTTGCTACATTTGTTAGAGCAATGTACAGCATCATCTGTTATTACTGTGTAGCTCCATGGCCAAAAAGTAACCTGAGGAGGGTTCATACCACATACTTCATATGAAATATGAGCTCAAGCCTAGGTAATATCCACACTTCCACTACATGAAGAGCAGAAATTCTGGGATTCACAAAGCCACTTGAGCTTCTCTAGCGAGCCGAGAGCCCAAAGCAAGCAGCATTCTCAGGAAAAACCCACGACACAGGACAGGCAGTCTGGCCTGCTGCTGTTTCCTCCCAGCAAGAGATGTATGGCAGAGCCATGACTGTGGCTGAGGTATGCCATACAAACAGCCCTTGATAGTGACCCAGAGAGAGCAGCGTGCAGGTCTGTCACAAGAAGGACAGAGGGGATTTAATAAATTTGGGGAGGAGAGGAAAGGGATTCTTCCGGGCAGAACAGATCAGGGTCCACCTATCATCAATCTACCAAAACTACAGCCAGATCCTTGGATCAACTCTGTGATACTTCAGGGCTATTGGACATTGTTATATTATCAGTACATGACAATACAATGCAAGGGCATGAACAACACACTGCACCTGAGTGGCCTCACCTTAATGTAAATTATTGCATTTATCCGAATTTTTTTGGCTGCAGTGCTCATATTTCAAGTCCATCACTCACTGTGTCGAAATACATTTTAAAACAGTTCATCAGAAATATCAGCAGTCCAGCATAGATATTCTTTTATGTACCTTTCCTCAAACTATGACATATATGCCAGCTGAGTTACTTTGCAGATCTCTGCTATTTGGCTTATTTTAATCTTTGTTCCACAAGGTACTCATAAATTCATAGTTGGTTTTCCCAGTTTAGTGAGGGAAAACTGCACGAACTTCTCTTCCATGTTTTGAAGAAGGGATGTTTCTGTTTAACTCAGGATTCGCCAAGCACTGCTTCTGCAGAGATCTGCTGCACCTAAAGGCAAGGTGGTCACCTTATTGGAACCACAGCTGTATTTTACTTCGAGGTGTCTTTTCCTTCAAAGGACTCAATCAGAGCATGGATTGTAACATTCTTGGCACCAGTGCCAAGACTACTGATTTTCTTTCCGCTGACATAAACCAACCCAGCTATTGTATAATTTTTGACTGTACAGATCTGAAGACGTGACCCAAACTGATGGATTTAAAGTAGTTCATGGATAGCCATGAACTAAGCTGAGCAGTGCTCATGAATAATGGATCCTAACCCCCATCAGTAGCTGAACTGAAATACATTCACCACTTTCCCATTCTAGAAAGGAATTGCAAAGGAAACATTGTTAAGGTTGCTATAATTAAGTTCCTTTTTAACATATTTAAAATATACTAGGCAGGCAATCTTGGGTTACTTAACTGGTACCACCAGTTCAGACTATCACCTGTTCTCTGGTTTTGCATGCATATCCCACATCCCTCCAAAGCTTTTACCCCATTACTAGTTATTATTTTGGAGGAATGTGATACATAAATTTAAACATGTCAGACACAGCGTTCAACACTTCTAATGATCTATTACCCTCATATTATTGAAGTCCCTGAGGAAGTTTGGCAGATGTCATTCAATCATCAAGCTATCATTACTATGTTTTAGCTTTAATCTAAAGTGCCTAAGAGCTTTGTGCTTCTCAATTCATATTCTATCTCTCTTAAGGAAAAAAAAAAGGGTGGGGAGAATGGGTGGAAATAGTTCACGTTAACTGGCCTAGAGTTTGTCATATTTGGGGAACACATTTTGGTTTTCCAAACTAGATTACTTCTTCTTGTTTTAGCTATAAATCTATTTCCTCTAAAGTTCTAGGGATATCTTAGTAATTTAGTTAGTATTCATCTAGAATATGTTATGAGAAAAAAAATACTATGGTAACACAAATGACTTCAAAAAGCAAGAGTTGTTGATCCAAATCTTCCCATCATATGAAAAGAAGTGCAAAGTGTGTGAAGAGTGTGAATCATATGAAAAGTGCACAGTTCGTGCACAAATGCGTTGCTATCTATGACTCTGTCTGGCAGTACAGCCTATTTATTAGTATCTGATTTTCTGATGACCTCTCTCAGGCAATTCAGAGGCATAAGATTATTAAGTAACAGTACAGCTTTATGAATACCTCACTGTTTGGGTACTTTGCTGCCTCTGTTGAAGACAAGATTCAGACTGTTTGTTGTAGGCAGTAATACCTCAAGCAGTGATTCAGGATGTCTGTTTTCCAGAGTTCTAAATTAATCTGGGCCGCCGCAGATGTGTATGAGCCCAGTTGCAATTCTGTGGGCTGGAACACATCCAATCCACAATGAAACTCCATTTTAAGACAGGTAAATGCCTAAACACAAAGACCCTTATGCCCTATGGCTTATACACACTGTGGGCACATGCTGACCAACTTCAAACCAGCACATAGCAGGTGCTGTGGCCACAAGAGATGATAGCCAGATTTTGTGCCACAGCTGAACAGTTACAACATACATTAAAAGACATGGGAAAACTTGGTTCAGTTCCCTTAGTTTCCCAGTCAAGCTTGTGGTGGGCAACATTTTTTTCATTTCTAATTTATACCATTTTTTCTTGGAATTCAGGCTTTTATTTTTTGTCTCATTCAATCAATACAGAGAATAGGCCACTCCCTTCTCCCTTGTAGCATCCTTCTACCTATTGAAAGACTCTGAACTAAACATATCACTAACCACATCTTTCTTTAAAAACTATGTTTTCTGAACTTTCAATTGGTTTTTTTGCTTTTCCCTGAGTCAAAACCTACACCCTTCTGCAATGTGGTTTGCAAAACCAGACACCATCCTGTTGTTGCAAAACCAGAAACCATCCTGCGCCTTGCCAGCACTGAGTTAGAAGAAACATTTCATGTTTTAGACACAATGTTCCTGTTCATCAGTTTCAGTAGGATATCTGCTTTTCCACAATAGCCTGTCAACACAGACAGGTTTTAGATGGCGATCCCTTATGATCTCTCTAAACTACTTTCTGGAAAATGACTTTATACCTCTAGTTTTTCATCTCATATGGCAGATTTGGAATCTCCTCCTTAAGTGCAGTACTCTGCATACGTTCTCATTGAGTCATACCCTATTCATGTCAGACTGTTTCTCCAATAGTCAAGATCACTTTGAACTCTGAGCCTTTCCTCCCACCTCACTATCAGGTGGCTTTCAGTCCTTGAATGTTAAGATAATCTCATCTAATGCTGTTCAGATTCAACAAATATGCTGCCTGTCCCATCACTCTGAAAATACTGGAGAGACTTTTGTAAAGCCCCATTTGAAACTTGTTTGTAGGTTGATACTCTACACAAAGGCAGAGTAATTGCTCAAATACTTCTTTGTATAGATCTATTTTAAGATAATACAACTTCTTCAGTAAATCCTCTTCCAACCTACACCCTCCTCTAATCACAAATGAGTCAGGATAGCACTTAGTCAATCAAAAAACCAGATTCTAGCCAAGAGACAGGATTTATTTTCTCTAGATGGAGAACATTCCTATGCAGGGTAGAAAGCTAAGTCAACAAAATAGTACAAAGGCCCAGCTCTTGCCCTCAACTATCCTTTTTATGCAGACAATTGACACCAGGGTGTGATTCTTGGGAATGGCCTGCTGGATGTGGCTCCCAGCCAAGCCCAAGGAGGTACAGGCACCATTCATGCACCCTATCTTCCAGAGCAGCACACCAACAGCCAGTGCTTCCCAGATCTTCTCTTGCCACCATCACTTCCTTTCGAACAACTGTCTCTCTTTGCTCTTGCAACAGGTATACCCTGCCTGCTATACGAGACACACGTCTAAGAAAATGAGAAAATAATCTGCTGAGTGTTGAAGATCTCTTCCCATGCCCATGGCAGATAATGACAGGGTTCACTGGAGAGAGAAGTTCACAGGGCCCCGTAAAGCTAGCTTTCATTTTTAAATTGCAATCCAAATGGAAATGATAAGAGTGGTTGTGTGTTAAAGACCAGCTTGAACTCTACCTGCAGCAATTAGAAAGGGTACATTGCAAAGGAAAAGGAGGAAAATCCAAGCACAAGCTGCTTTCTAGCAGCAAAACATCACGAGGATTCTTGGTGTTTTACAGTTTCCAGCACTCTTTATAATTATTTAATTAATTGGAAATTAGAGGTAATGGAGACCTGTTATTTGACTTGTTTAAAGTCATAGAAAAGAAATTAAAAGAGTGAGTTGGATTTTTTCCCTTAGGTTGATTGGTCTAAGGCAGGGTCTTTTAAGGTTGCTTTCGACATCCAGCCCCATTCAAATATTCTTGGGGAGGGGGGTTGAGTTAAAGTACTGAATTTCTATTTTCAAACCACTTAGAATGTATTACGGAATTAGATTATTGGGAGATGAGGCCTATCTGTGGCCATAGAGAATTTACGCACACAGATTGTCATTTTACCCTTAAGGAAAATAATTTACATTTGACTACACCACCTCCCATATGCCCCTTCACATGTCATGTTGCCTTTGTCTGCTTTCACACCACAGGTTCTTTAGGATGAAGACATTATTTATTTTTGACTTGTATGGTGCCAAATATGTTGCCGGTACTTAAAATAAATAGCAGTAATACAGGCTCATTATCATGCAATTTAAGCCCTGGCAATCTATACTTGATCCAGGAAAGCCAGTTTTTTTCCTGACACTATCTGTGCTATCTGGGGAGGGATCGTGCTAATACCTTCCATGTGTGTGAAAACAGCCCTTGCTAAGAAGGTTTTCATGCTGGTTCTGAATCTGATTTCACATACCCCGTTTCACACTGATGTTGCTGTTTTCTTCAGTACAGTTGCACTTCATACAGAACCTTCTCCCAGTGACCCTCTGTGAGCCAGAGGGGAGATGTGAACGATTGTTTCTTGAGTTAATGTGAACAAACCTTATGTGACTTTATTTTTATTTTTTTTTAATAATAGATTCTGCAGTTTTGTGATTACTTTCCAAACACCAGCTTCATATTTCCCCTGAGGCCTGAAGAAATTTGCAATTTTCTATTATTCAGTTTCCTACCCAGTACATTACCAATTTAGGCAAATTTTGCCTTTGTAGTATTTAATTTAAACAACTGGAAATGGGTCTGTGCTGTGTGGATTGTGCTGGAGCACAAACATGTTTGCAAGAAAACAGGCTTTACAGTGCTTTCTGTGCCCTGCAGCCACAGACTCCTGGGACAGGAAATCACAGCATTAACCTGATGATCAAGCTACAGACAGCAGCATCTATGTGCCACAGATTTCTGGTATTCTAAATAAAAGGCAAAGGCAATGAAAACAGATTAAAACATAAAAATCTGGCAAGCCAGAAGAAATTTGTCTCATGCCTCTCTGTCTATATGCACATGTACAGCCACATATAGACAGAAGTAGCCTCTTCTATATGTATAAACTAATAGGATGATAAAGATACAAATAGATTTCCAACTTCTTACAGAAAAAAAATGCATTCTGAAATGATTCATATTACCTTGTGGCATGGCAACGTAATGTTTAATAGCAGTATAAAGTGATACATGCTCTGAAGGGGCTACGCTCATAAGACAAGCTTCTTTTGGAGTCAGTTGCATGCATTACATCACTCGTGGCCACATGTGAATGTTATTTGTGCATGTACTCTGAAACAAAATAAGGGGGAATAGACAAAGAGAGATTCCTCCCACACCCTGCATGCCAGAATCTCGTTTCCTACCCTCAGCTGGTGCTCAAGAGTCTGACTCCAGCAATAACAGTCTCCCACTGAGATTAAAGCACAGGCAAACATAGCTTATCTTGGTTAATGTATACTTAAGTTTTGTGTGTATTATACATACATATATTTACATATATAGACGCACACACATATGTATATATTTATGTCTCTCTCTCCCTCTACTGATACACATATTGTGTTTATACACATTTATAAATATGATATGTAGGACATCTTTTGCTGAGAGGAAATAGTCCCTGGATGCAAAAACACTCGTAGATGTGAGCACAAGCAGAGATGATATTTGACTTCAGCAGCTGCCCCCCGGTCCTCTGCACCTCAATGGACACAACCATTCTCAGAGACCTCTGTCTCCTTTCCCCAAGGAATGCTGGGCTCCACTCCTGCTGCAGAGCTGTGGCTCAGACCTGGCTGGTCACCAGTAGTGTTGCTCTTCCACCTCACCTGGAGTATATCAAAATGGCCATAAAGCCCAAAGGCTCAGAGACCTATGACAACCAAAGCAGCAGACCACGTTTTTGTGGAATCACTGAACAAATGTGCCTGAAGTAAGCAGGACAGACCCTGAAGATGTTGCTTACTGACTAGTTTGTTCAGCATTTCTTGAGGCATTGCAACATTTACCAGATTTCCCCATGGGGACAGTCATATTGGTAAATGTGGTTCACTTGATGATCCTCTGTAAGTTTAAATTAGTCTGGGCAGACATACTTAGCAAGGGAAAAGACAAGAGAAAGTGATCCAAATTTTGTGGACCATAAACAAACACTTTTGTGGACTGTGACCAGTAGAAGATTTATTGGGACATAAACAGCACTTACTTACTCCAGGGTAAAACAACAATAATGCTTCTGAAATAAAGAATAAAACATCTTGGCTATCATTTGCTAGCTCCTTAGGATTGTAAAAATATAGGCATTTATGCCTATACACATATAGTTGCCCAGAAATTAAGGGTTTGTACTTCAGATTTACGTGACATCTCTTCATTCTCAGAGTAAATTAATTTATCCTGAAAACTAAATGGATCTGCACAATGCATGTATGCTGGTGCTTAGAAGATACAAACAAACCTGAAGGAACCTTCATACAAGTGAAATGCTAAACCTGCCAATACTTACTATTGCATCATTTTGGGAAAGAAAAAAAAAAAAAAAGTAAGGACGGGATGTCCATAAATAAAAGCTGTTATTTTAAATCTACTGAGAAACTCAGGTATAAATATATACCAGTGAGTCAGAAAGTGAGAGGGAAATAGGTGGAGTTTGATCATGCCCTGTTTTAGGTGGATACAAATGAGACGGAAGAAGGGAATTAAAGCTTTTAAGTGTTTGAAATTTCAAGACCAGGCTTCAGACCTGTAAAGTACTAAGCCAAAGAAACCATGCTAGCATATCTGCTGGAAAGAA
Organism: Cnemophilus loriae; assembly: GCA_013397755.1. Classification (NCBI taxonomy): domain Eukaryota; kingdom Metazoa; phylum Chordata; class Aves; order Passeriformes; family Corvidae; genus Cnemophilus; species Cnemophilus loriae. The sequence goes on from VZTF01009676.1 coordinate 701,148, forward strand.
ACAGCATACAGCAAAAGTACTTCTATGCTAGGATCAGCAGCTGGAAAAGTTGTGAAGGACACATACATGAAAAGGAAACACAGTGGAGAGGTACAGATAAAAAAAGAAGAGATTATGGCAAGCAATTGCTCTTTACCATCAGCGAATGAAATCCAGGTCTATAAAACAGCTGGGGTTCCTCTGACTTTACAATGCCAAATGCAACTAGAATTCCTTGGGGGTAAATATCTGTACATGAAGCACTGCTATCAAAAATAGCAAAAAAATTTGGTAGGTGAAATACCTACATATGCCATACATATATACATGCATAATATATTTTGGTAAGAAGCAGCCACATAGTCTGAGAACATTTAACATAAATAGCATCAGATGCACTGGTATAGAACAAGAAAAGGAAAGGAGGGGGAACCTCAAACTCAAGTCTATCAGTCTCTTCTTAGCAGGTAGTCACTCTGCTCCCACTTCCTTCAGATGTTTCCCTAAGCTCAGTCAGTAAGTGAAGCATCATTTTACTCAAACAACCATTTCACCCTGGCAACGGTATGTGCACTTCAACAGATATGTCTTGGCTTAAGCACAGACCAAAATCCGCTGTTTAGAATGCATCTTTGGAATGAAACCTCTGTTTCCACAGTGGTCCTCACCGCTCACAAAAGTTCCTGATTCCAAAAACTTTTTCAACAGAATTCATATATCTAAGATCTAGTTTTCTGTGGTGGACTTAGTAGTACTAGGCTAATGGTTGGACTGGATGATCTTAAGTGTTCTTTCCACCCTAAATGATTCTATGATTCTACTTACTTGGGGCATTCAGACCAGACTCTCTGAGGCTGCAACCTGAGCAGCTCCTTAACCGATATGACTTTTTATGATGAGCACCAGCAGAGATGCCTTCCCTTCATCCACTGGCCGGATTTGATTTCTTCCATCTTGTCGTAAAACAGATCTTCCCCATTAGTCTGCAAAGGTGAACAGCTATCCCAAAATTTTACAACTCATAATTTTTCAGTGTGCTCATGATACCACCTCAAGACAGCTGGGAAATGGTGCTAGAGAAAGGAATCCTTTACCTGTAAGTCTCAGTTCTAGTCAGCCTTGCTGCTTGCAAGCCCTACAGCTCTTCCATCCTTTGGGATGTCCACAATCTACTTTGAGTTCAGCAAGGCTGCCCATGTACAAGAAGTACTGCCAGGTTAGTTTATGAAGTTATCTCTTTACACAGTTTTTCACAGGGTTTCTTTAAGATTCTAGTTCTTCGAGTGATAAAGTGAAGCTACCAAGGAAAGGCCACATTGCCTTGAAAATCACAGCAAAGACGTGGGAGAGATGAACGGCTTACATACATGAAAATTGAATGGCAAGCATGGCACTCAGAAGCAGACGTGCTTGGTTGCACCTTCTGAATGCTGGTGGTATGTTAAAGACAGCTAGCCCTCACAGTCAGAGCCCCCTGCTGCAGTCAGATCTGAATTTACCAGCACACTGCAGTTCAAGTAAAGCATAGCCTTAATTTTCATTCTTGACATTTGTGTTGCCTCTTGAATAGCACTTCTGGCTGAAAAAGCATTCTATAAACTGGAAATCTGAGCCTATTAGCACATTTAGAGAAATAATTGGATTAAAGCAGCAGGGGCCAGCAGGGATGGAAATTATCTATGCTGTAAATACATCTGAGTGACAAAAGCAAAATGCGTGAAAAACATTGAATGCTACTCCTTCAGTGCAGCCTAGCCATATGAAAGACAACTTTTAATTTTACAATGGGCTTTGCGCCACCAGAGATACGATAGAATGGAGTGGGAGAGAGAAATGAAGCTTAGCTAACTAATGAGTTGGGACTATCTGCTGTTTTTGGCTGAAGAGCTGTTGCTCAGTTAAATATAGCAGTTATTCTCCTGGCGGTGCAGAGATGAACACCTCATGAAATGAATTAGTGACATTCCTCTGGTTTGATTTCTCATGATCTGTAGAATTTTAAAACTGATACTAATTCCCTGATCTTAGTTTCTGTGCCAGATTCACCAGACAGGAAAATATTAATCTGCTGGGATTTTTCAAGGAATTTTCTACATCTAGAAATGCTGAGAACATGTTTCTCCAAAATCAAGTAACAGCTATGCTGCTCTCCTTCTTGCTTTCAGAATTACTTTTAACTTCTGCAGGTCTGCAATGCCTGTGCCACTCAGAATCCAATGGCTTTTGAAGGGCAGAAGAGGAGGTAAAACTATTCAATTTTTTCCCACTAATCCAGTTCTACTTGGTGCTCAATCCAGCATTGGAAAAGCATTGCCTTCACAGGATACGAGCACTGCAATTTCATTAAGACTCCGAGTCCTGCCTGTGACTTTGTGTCACTGTTTTGACTGTCAGTTCCCTGGGCCTGCTTTGCACCAGGGAGAAATTCAAACATGCAGTGGGAGGGTGCAGCTCAGCATGCATCTCTGCAGGCCAGAACTTCAAAACAAGTACTCACAGGACGTGAAGGACAAGGTGGATGCAACACAACATACTGAATAACAGGGAGACGACTGAGCTCTCACTTTAGTGTTCAGAATCCATTTCAGAAGGTATGAAAAGCAAATGCCTGTGACTGTAGCTGTGACAATCTCCGTCATCCCATGGCTATGTATTTGGATCCCAAATACACTAGTTTGATTTTCCTACATCATACAAGAAGTGAAAAAAAATATAAATTGTGATAAGTGTGGAAGAAATTGATGTCTGAATTGCAAGGACAGAACATCCAATACAACCAAATGACATTTGTGCAACTGGGAGGAGGCATAAAGTGTTTAATGACAAGGTTCACAAAGCTTGCTCAGTCTGTGGATATTTTCCAGGAAGAGAAGCTCTGAATGGGCTGTGTCAACAAAACTGTCTCAAATCCTTATGCCTGCCTTTAAAACTGCATTGAAAAACAAGTCAAAGAAGGCACAGCTATTAATACCAGTTAAAGATCCTCAGATCTCTTCAAACCTTGATTGTACCTTGCTTATTTTTACATAAGGTGACACGTAAATGCTGATGTCCATATAATATTGAGAACTGATGCAGAGTGGTAGCCAGGCTGGCTTTTGAGTTAAATATGCCCATCTGAAAATAATACACAGAACTAGCTAAAGGTTAATACTGATAACAACATTTTGCCTCCTCGAGGCAGACATGATGTTATAAATGTAAAATTTCCAAGTTTTGTGGGGCGTGGGGGATTCCTTAAAACTGACGCATCCCTTCCCTTGGGCATTGTCAAATCTCAAACTGAATTGGGAAGCTAACACTTCTCTTCCTACACCAGACAGACTCAAAAGAGAGAAGATTCTGCTGGAAACATCTATATTAAGCTCTGCCAAGAAAGCATGTTTTCTCAACAAGAAGTGACTCTCTCTGTTTGCTTTGTCTCAGACATGTAAACAAATTATTAACTCAACTATTTCACATTTTGGACATGGCACTAATCACAACTCTGATAATGAAACTCCTTCCCACTTTGGAGCTTATAGCTTGTGGAGCCCCATGAAATGCATAATAAAATACTTGAGAGCCCATTGAGGGAATTCAGCACAACAAATACCTGGAGGAAAGATTATAACCTATTTCCTTTCCACAGAGTCAACAAGACTAAAGACTGCCCACTTGATTGTGTCCCTTTCCTCAGGGCGAGTCAGAGATGCAAGTCAAAGTTACTTGCTTGACAGAAAACACAGGAAGAAAGGAAAAAAAAGAAAAAAGACCCTTGAATTTGCAGTCTGGATGGGTCATGCCTGGTGGCAGATGTGGTGGGCTGGTGGCACATGGCATTTCTTGCTGTCTGGCTTTGCATGTGTTGAGCCTAAGTGCCCGGAGTCTGGACCTTTTTCTGAGCAAGCCAAATTACCCTTAACCACATAACCACACTGCCCCATCTGTGACCTCTCCTCCTGGATCTGGAAGGACCCACCCTCTCCGTGAAAGACAGTTAATTACATCTCCATGATAATTGACCCCAAAGACTGCTAGTGAGTAGAGGCTATCAATTGTGTTGAAGTATGACTTCTGCTTTTTGTGTTCTAGATTACTATCCACCAAGGATTTCCTAAAGCTGTTGGACTCTAGCCCACATATGCAAAGACAATCTGAAGTGTTAAATGAGATGCTGAGTTGTAGCTCTTGTTATGGTCAATGCAGATTATTTCCACTGAGGAAACCACCTCCTTTCTTAATTGCAGGGAGGTGTTTCACTCTCTCATTTTACAGTCAGTGTTTGCATTGCATGTGGAGATAGCTGTGAACTCTGAAGTGTAAAGTGAGAATTAAAAAGTTTCCAAGATTGCAAAGACCACAGTAACTTAATAAAAATTTGTTTAAGAAGCCAAGCATAATGTGTGTTATATTACATCAATCCTAGATCAAGACCTTAGGACTGAAAACACAGAGAGAATTTAAAGTCACAAAAAGCTTCTCAAGCTGAAAATCTTGCTGAAGCAATAATTATGGTTTTGTTTTTCCAGAGGAAAACTTTTATTTTGGAGAACTATTAACCCTTTCACCTCAAAATGCAAGTAACTTGGACACTAAAAATCTTCAATTTAATCTTAAAGTGTACAATGGCTCTTCTGCTTGTCTGCACAGATGTCACATTTCTCCAGCCTATGGTCAGAACTGTCACTGAATACATGCAAAATTTTGTGCTTGTACTATTTTGTGTCAGCTAAGTAAAATTTTTTATCCTCAGGTAATAGCACCCCCAAACAAAAGAACAGTATTTTATCTGAAGGAAATTGAATATGGAAATCAACAGAAAACACCACTTAGTTGCCACCTCAGCCACTATTGAAAACAATTATGCTTGGGCAAGGTTACTTGCAGTAAATATACTACTTTTCTTTATCATGTCAACAATGCCTGTCAGTCAGTGTTAGCTGATTTGGAAAACTGAGGTCACTTCTGAGATGCTTATATTGAGAACCTTTGAATTGGGTATGACTGGTGAAATAAAATACTTGTTTTCCAAAGGATGAACATTTAGAGCTAAAGCAAGCCTTCCCTCAGTGTCTCTGTCTTTCCACTGCTCCTGGCTGCAGAGGTGTACTTATACCACAAGGCTGCTGAACTGCAGACCTTTTCATAGAGCTCCAGCTTTGCTGGCAAGCATTTCAAGCCTATGGGCCAAGACACTGGCCATCCTTTCCTTCCTCTGTGAGCAACCCAGAAGGGGATGCCTCACTCACAAACTCTACCCTGAAGCAGGACTCAAGATCCCAGGGACCTGCCTGCAGTGTCCCTCTAAGCCTCTATCTAATAGTACTGTGATTACTGTCAGCTATTAATGTGGGACTGAATGTGGGAGTGAATTAAGCATGGTATTGCTGTTTTTTTTTCCTTCAAAGCTGACTTTCTTCAGAGTCACAGTAAGTGAAAGCATCTGAGTGGCAATGGAGCTGCAGCATGAGACCTTCTAATTGCAGTGTTTCATTGGAGAAAAAGCAAAGAGAAAGAGGCAAAGGTTTCCAAACCGACAGGACAGGACAGAGTGTTTGTGTGCATATGTGTGCGTGTGTGTTTCTTCAAATTACCAAAACAAAAAAAATAATTGTGACTGCAATTCCCATTCTTACGCTGCCCAGACTTAGGGTGGGATTATTACTCCCTCCCCTTGCAGGGGATCAAATCAAAATGATGCATCCCATCAAAAACCCTACTGAGGAGCATAAAGCGTTTTAGCAAACGCATCCACTCTCCAGGAAGTAGGACCCCTCTTGTGAAAACACACCGTGCAAATGAGACCTAGGCTCCACTGAAGGCTGTGGTCAGGATTTCAACCTCCATCTGACTGATCATTTCCATACTCTACCTCTTTGACCACTGTAGGCTGCAAGATGGTCTACAACAGGCACCAGCACCACAGTACATTAAAATCAATTTCACCTGAAGAACGAATGGCTCCATTTATAGTGTCAAGTGTTAAGAGATCTGTTTCAAAGCCTACGACTTACAACCACTTCAATTCAACATATTTTCCTAAGAGAACGTACACTGTTTGCAAGGCTACCTTCTCATTCTCCACTAACAACAGTTCCTAAGGTTCTCATTTCCCTGACCTTTTAGTGTACTGCCTTGGCCGACAGTCACAAGCAGGAAGGGTGGGATGTACTTAATTTGAAGATGCCCAAGTCCAAATATTCTTGCAGCCAGAACATTTGTTCTAAATAATACTATTATCAAACATTCTCAAGAGCTGCTCTTCTACAACACAGGTATAAATTACTTCACTATTTTGAGCATAACACCAAGGAAACCAGGCAGGAAGCTCAATAATAGCAATTATGATATCTGTAACACTCACGAATATCTGTTGTCATTTGTAATTTCTATTGCTATCACTACTTAGCATCTTTTTCTAATGTTCCACTCATTAGCCAACACCCATAAATAGAGGCATTTATTTTTAATAGTGCTCCCTGGTAAAATTCCCTTATAAAATTCTGCAGTTTTCTACACTAACAATCCCTAGTGCTTTGTTTTACAGAAGTGTTAGGATAGTGCTCTGGGCAATTACTCAATAGTATTGGAGTACAATAGTTGTTAACCTATGGCTCTGAATCAGCAAAGCTATAAATATACCCTAACACGTTATTTAATTAAAAGAATGGTAAACTTCCAAACATCTGTGTTTCTTCAGATAACCTTCTACAAATACACCCAAACTGGGACTTTAGAGATGAAAACATCTATCAGGAGTAAAGAACCAAATAGAAATATTCACAACCGTTCGTAATTCTGTCAAGAGAAAAAAAAGTTTCCTTCAATAAAAAGAAAAAAAAATTTTGTTTTTCTTTCTATGTAGTAAACAACAGTTTTTTTATAGATGCTTTCAGTTTACTCTGAAGCTGTGTGAAATATCTTGTCAAACAAATCTGAGAAAGTACCAATTTGGCTGTGAAGTTCTGTCATTTTCTGTTTTGTAATCTTGTCCCTGGCTAAGCACAAGAAACTGTACAAGATATAGACTTTGTGGCTCTTAAGAGAGTGTAAGAAACACTTTCCAAAAGGCAGTGTTTGAGTTCTCATGAACCCCTTTTTCCCTGTTTTATGACTCCTCAGCAACTCAACTGGTTGCAGACTGTAGAGCTGTCCCTCCAGCTGGTGTTTGCCTCATGACAGAGTTGCACATGGATTACAACTCCCAGCAGTCACTGAGCACTGTTTAAATGGGATTTAAACAGAGAAGAGAGAGAGGGAAAGCACATGTATGTGCACGACACATGCATTTCATCAAGAATGAACACCAAATCGAGTTCTGTTTCACTTACTTACCAATATCTGGGGAAAAAAAACCCTGACAACAACCTACACCAAGAAGCTGGACTCTTTTCCTTCTTTTCACCAGTAGAATATTTCCAGGCTTGTGCTTTTTTTTTGTTTTTTGTTTTTTTTCTCTGGGACTCTTGGAGATGTTTTTAAAAGGCATCTCCTAGAATAAAACCTGAAGTTCTGTTTCTGCAGAAAGATCAAGAAGACACTTGTGTATTCAGCTAGCTGGGCAGCACAAACAGAGAACAGTATAGGTGTTGGAGAGTAACAGAAGTGGGGAGTTAGTGTTCTGGGGCAAGAGTCTCATATTTCTTTTGAGAAAAAAAAAAGCATTAAGTAAAATAGAAGTATTTTTGCTCTGAAGAGATGTAACAGTAAAAATGCAATGTCTAAATACATTTAAAAGGAGTAATAACAGACAACTGGGGGGAAAGAGGAAAGAAAATAGTGGAATGACTAATGGTGCTATTGGAAAATGGGTGATTAGATGATCAAAATGCAGAGAATTAAGTGTAAGGCTAGGGAGAATAATAAAGTATGAAGACAGTGTATCTCAACAGAGAGGTATAAGTCACACAGTGCACCAGCACAAACTGGAAAGAAACAAGACAGGAGACAAGCCTCAGCCCTGCAAAAATACTGTACAGTCTCCACATGACGTTGCCATTAGCAATAATAAGCTGACACCTAAGCCTTCACTCAAGTAGTTTGCTAATAATAAACTTCCCCTGTAAAGCCCATTTTCTTGTAGAAGTATAGGAAGGTCACAGTGTGAATGAAAATGAGTTCCCAAATTATCTGCACAAAACTTTCTGAGTCTGTAGCATCAGAAATAGTTTAAAACTCCACAAGCTTCACAGCAAATCAAGTACGAACTGATCCTATACGTTGAATTATCAATTTTCAGTAGAAAAACTACACGATAGGTGTATTTGGATCTATTAGGTACTTGATGTACAAACTGGGAAACAAGAGGCTGGAGAGTCGCACTGTGGAAAAGGACCTGGGGGTCCTGGTCGATGGCAAGTTGAACATGAGCCAGCAGTGCCCTGGCAGCCAGGAGGGCCAGCTGTGTCCTGAGGGGCACCAGGCACAGCATCGCCAGCCGGGCAAGGGAGGGGATTGTCCCGCTGTGCTCTGCACTGGGGCGGCCTCACCTCGAGTGCTGGGGGCAGTTTTGGGAGCCATAATATAGGAAATATATAAAGCTGTTAGAAAGAAACATATAAAGCTATATAAAGCATCCAAAGGAGGGCCACGAGGATGGTGAAGGGTCGGGAGGGGAAGCCGTATGAGGAGCAGCTGAGGTCATTTGACTTGTTCAGCCTGGAGAAGAGGAGACTGAGGGGAGACCTCCTTGCAGTTACAACTTCCCACATATGAAAGTGGAGGGGCAGGCACTGGTCTCCTCTCTGTGGTGCCCAGTGACAGGACCCGAGGGAATGGACTGAAGCTCTGCCAGGGGAGGTTTAGGTTGGGTATCAGGAAAAAGTTCTTCACCCAGAGGATGGCTGGGCACTGGAACAGGCTCCTCAGTGAAATGGTCACAGCACCAAGCCCGACAGAGTTAAAGAAGTGTTTGGAAAATGCCCTCAGGCACATCGTGTGACTCTTGGGGTATCATGTGCTGGGCCAGGAGCTGGACTTTGATGGTTCTTGCGGGTCCCTCCCAACTCAGGATATTCTATGATTCTCTTCTATGATTCTAACTGCATCTTTTTGAAAGAGGAAAAAGCCAGGTACTATACAATCCATATAAGGGCTGGATGAAATCACATTTACTGCCTACAATGTTTCCAGCGTTTTGAATCTAAAATATGTCTTACTAAAGTACACCACCAGGACTGGTCCTGAAGATACCTTGCAACTGCTGAAAATACGCACTGGTTTGAAATTTATAGTAACACAGTTACCAGTGTAACACTTGTGTGATACAGCCAACAAGCCACTACGTCACAACATTTTTTCCACATGAAGAATAAATTTGCAGAATTGGCTAATGAGCTGATAGTGGAGACTGGAGTGCCAGATAGTCTCATTTTCTTTGGATCTTCCTTTAACTGCAGGAACATGAGAGCTTTACATTTTAAAAAAATGTGTCAGTACAAATATGTAAGTTTACAGTTGCAGACCTTTAATTTGAAACGCTAATGCAAAGAAAGAAGTGCCTAAAATTTCAGAACAGACTTCCATTGATCCACCAAAGTGTGGAAAGTACTAATAAAAATACTGTAAAACATTTAAAGATGGTATCCAAAGAATTCCAGCAAGAGAACTAGCTCCTTGGGTTCTCAAGACACTGAAAAGCTGTCTTGTTACCCAGACACCGATTTAGGCTAGGTATGCTTCCTTCAGCTTTTGCATGCAGGTGACGGTCAGCACTTATGGGGCAGAATCTTAACAGATGTAATAAACAGTTTCCCACATATGTTTCTCTAAAGTCTTTATGAAGATACAATGGTGATTATTACAGCCTGTGTCTGAAAACCTCTGCCATCACCCACGATCTTCCTGCTCTAGCTGTGCTGCAAATCAGAACCAAAAGAAATTTTCCTGCACAAAATGTTCATAATCCAAGGCCATGCTGCACATTAGTGAACCAGCTAACAACATGAAGTCATATTGCTACCATGACAAACGGGCTTTTATTTGAGCTAATTTACCCTGTTTCTGCTGCACTGAAGCATTTCACGCTGCTGTGAGTAGATTTTTCTCCTTTGCTCAGCCTAAATCATTAGGTCAAGTTGCATTCCCATGCCCACAGTACGAGAAATGGAGCACAGATAAGTAGAGACACAGTGCGAGAAGACAACAAAAAATAGCAGTCATCAAGATGCTCAAGAAGTCACAGCACATCACTAGCGAGCAGTGATTTTTGAGGGAAACGAGAGTTTTCAGGAGGGATCTGAAGGTACAGAAAGAGGAATCTGCTTCCTTTGCAGCAGCAGTCAGTGGGATGTTTTGTAGAGGGGGCAAAAAAGAAGCAACAAAACAGGATGCTTGTAAGCTCCCTCTCCACAAAGCACCACCTTTTTAGGCAAAATAAAAATTAATTTGGAGTATGTGAACAAACCAAAGCAAAACACTGTATGGAACACGAGGAAATGATTTTGTCAGCATGCCTGGAACTTGGTTTCGGAGGGAGCCATCTCTGTATCTATGCCTAAGGCCATGAGAACATTCAAGGCCACTTCATATTCAAAAACATGATACTCAATGAGATTATTTCAGTTCAGGTCTGCATGAGGTCTATCAGGCTCAAGGCTCTACATATTCTATTCTTTTGAAGAAGCCTAAATTTGAAGCTGAAATATACTTGATTTGACACAAAAGCAACACAGGAAGAGTTTATCAAAAGAGGATATTAGTTCTTTTCACAGTGCTAGGCTTAACTGTACAATGTTTCTGGAAATGTTTAATAGAACAAAAGTATGTGAAAAAAAAAGGAAAAAACCTTTACAAAGCTGCAGGCACAGCTGATGTAAATGTTTGAGTTGCCTTCTTTTTTTTTTTTTTTTAATAATAATTTTTATATTGCCTAAATCCCTCAAGTCAGAGTCTGGACTCTGGAAGGAGGCTTCCCAAAAACCACTGCTTGTCAACATCCTTTTCACAGAAATGAATTTGTTTACCTCCACCAGTACATTGTCAAGTCATCTCTTCCCACTAGCATTACAGTTCAAATTAGTATCCTTATAGAAATGTCTAACCTTTCCTTTCCTTACTCAGGAATTTCTCTAATATCCAAAGTCCAAGTTAAAATAGTTTACATCAACAGAATGCTTTTCTTCAAGGTGCATTTCTACATAGATCACTGTAATTAGTTAGATGGTACTATTTATGAGAAGGTAAAAACATGGTGAGTTGATAGCAATGAATAAAAAGGAAATGCAAAAAATTCTAATTGGATATTCATTCACCTTGAACCCTGATCCAAAGTGAACATTTTCCTATAGAGGAACTTCATATAAAGTTCATTTCTCTGCCTTAAGAATCTCCTTATGGCTTTTGGAAGTGACACACAGGTGTGATACCTCTACTGGAGCATGCCAATCTCCTGAGCTCTCTTTGACAGGTTACATAGGAACCCTGAGAAAGCCTTCATATCACCCAGTGCTTGAGGACACTCTAGAGGTTTTGAGGTTTTGCTCTGCAAACAGCGTCTCTCTGAGTTCTCGGCAGTTAAAAAAGACATCGAGGGACAACCCCTCAGATTCTGCAGGCTTTACAGAAAAAAAGGCAGTCAGCAACGAGGGAAAAATTGGTATACAAACCAAGGAGGCATTCACATCTAATGCGCTTAGTTCTTTCTGTCTCTAGCCACCTTCAGCACTCATTGGTTGGTGTGTGGAAAAAGAGTCATTGATTACACTCCTCTGGCCACTTCAGCAGGCCCTTTCCTCTTTCCATGATAAATAGGACAATACTTGGTAGTCCCAGCCAAAACCAACAATGACTCCAACCACTTTGTCACATTTCTAAATGGTCCCTCCCAGCTCAAAGTTCTGGTAAGTCATAAGCTGTCTGCATGCCAATGTACAAAATGCCCATTTGATGAACTCTGGTATATAATGCTGATCCTCACAAAACCCACAGCAAGTACACAAGCTGTCACGTACCTGCACATGTGAGGGGTTTTTCCTAGAGGTTTTTCACCCAGCAAGCATGGCCCCAGACCCTACTTTCTCTGAAGGTACATCCCAGCTGAAGTGGCTGCTGGATGCAGATGTTTGCATCCATGGAATTCTCAGTCACAGCAAGCTATGTTATCAAGGGTATCAAAGATAATTGCCCAGGCATTACTCTGGAGTAGGAAATCCTTCACAAAGCCATATTTAAGATCTTAATGAAGTCAATAATTTTTTTTCCTTAATTCCATTCAGCAGTTAAGCCATGGTAGAATTAATTGCGGTTGCTAATACTAGAAGGCAAAAATAAGAATACTTCTTGTGAGCTTTCCAGCACACAAGCTGCCTGTCATCCATCACCAACTCCCTTTGGCTGTTCTTCAAGTGCTCGTAAGTCTCCACTGCCGTGGATCTCTGTTGTGGTGAATAAAGCACCTTCCTGAGTTTTTGTTTTTACTCTTGTGTCTCCCTTCCCCTTGCATTTATTTATGCCACACAACTATTGAATTATTATAGAGGTGGGTGGCTTACCTATAGGGCTAGTCACATTCTAATCATGACAACTTTTTGTTTACAATACCTGAGCTATCTCACTCTTGGGATTCACTTCATCAGTCAAGATTAATTTTAGCCTTTATTTTAAGCCCAGAAGACGTCCAGAAGATATCTAACAAATATGCAAAATACAAAGACAATACCAATAAGCACTTTGGGGAGGAGAGAGAGAAAGGAAGGTCAGGAAAAACCTAAATACTACCTTGGATGCTCATCTGCAAGCCCCTTCAGCCAACTATGTATAGGATAAAAGATGGTGGTAATTTTCTAGGATTAGCACTGAAGAAGAATTGTTTTTAGGGAGGTGTAAATGTCACATTATGTGATCAGTGGTGACACTGCAGTATAAGAAGAGGCCCCAGTAGGCTTTGTTTCATAGCTATGAAAACAGTGGACAGAGCAAACTTGGCCCTACCTGAGCTTTTCCTAAAACCTCACATTTCCTCTGTTTCCAATTTCACCTCCATAAACCACTTTTTAATCTCCACCAGCACATGGAAACAGAAACTTGGATCAAGAGGAAAGTGCTGCCAAAGATTAGAGGTTCGGAAATTTACAACTGTTATCTAAGGAAAAACTATAGCGGCAGCCAATTACTTTAGTCAGAAGTCTTTGTTATTGTAAAGAAGTTTCAATATATGATTTTGCTTTCAAAATCAGAAGATAGAAGCATAGTACTTTATCAGTCAAACAGAATTAAAAATTAGAACAAAAGCAATTCAACTCCTAGTTACCCAACCTAGCAACTTTTAAAACTAAGGTCTGCACCCACTAACTTGGTAAGAGACGGAGGGAATTATGAATATGCACTTGTCACAGACCACTGTAAAAAAAAACAGGCAGGTGTCCTATTTTAAGCCATATTTTTTTGTTTTCATTATTGTTATTCCACCTTTCCCCTTACAGCTAATCAATACAAAGCGTGACTGCAAAGTAGTACCAGTTCAGCAATTTGGAAGAAGTAAAAAAAGTAAGAGTGCTTTCAAAAATTACAGAACAGTTTTCCAAAAAGGAAATTTGATTAAAAAACCCATTTCTGTTCAGCACATGAGTGGTCTGTTTTGAATTTTAATGGCTATCTGTAGCACTGAGGTTTCTGTGTCATTGCACACAGAAAAGTTGACGAGGAATGGTGCTGTCTTACTCTACTCCTAACCGCAACCTGGTAGATAAAGTCTGAAGTCACAAGGCAGCTGAGAGCTCTAAGAAGACTATTAAAATGTACTGGCAAAGCTGGAAGGAAGAAATTCAAATGAGGCCAGGTTAGAGGTTTCAAAGGGATGAGTGAGTGATCCTGTTTCATGTTATGCCAGACAATGCTAATAGTTTAAACACTAGCTCTGTCAAACAAGAAATAGATGTATTATTGTCTGTGAATTATTAAAATTGACTTCACCTACTCACCTTTAGAATTTTCTGACTGAAAGGAAAAAAAAGAAATCAAGAAAGAAAAAGTCTCACAAGAGAGACATGCAGTTTTAATCTATTACTAATGTCTTCTTGAATCCTGTTAATATTTTTCATATTGTCTGCTTTGGTGAGCTCAGAGACTATATGTGAGGAATGAGCAAAAATTCCAGCTGATCCGAGGCATAAAGCTCTTAATGTTTAAGTCTCTCCTGCCCTGCAGATAACTGTCTCCTCTTTCACCCATCCAGCTGGGACATCAGACGATTTGGGGAACATCCAAGATGGGCATGGAAAACCATTTCCTGGTTCATGACAAATACTGTAGTTGTTTTTGACACAGAGATAATTCTTCTCGGGTTTTATTCAGCAACAACACTTCTCTTCCCCCACCCCCTCTCATTTTTTTAAAGTTGTTTATATCTACAAGGCTCAATTTCCCCTGCTATTCAACCATACAAGCTCTTCTTGAACACAAGGGATAAGGATACTAAAAAATAATTAACAGTGTAAAAGGTTTTTAAGTTCTGATACAGTCTGAATCATTGCTATGAGTTTTTTCTGGAATACAAATACAGGTCAAGAAGATATGGAAGGTGATCTTCAACATCACTCAACAAGCATTCCTCATCATCATCATCATCCCAGAGTAGCAATAATAGCAAAGGTCTCCCCTATTCATGCCTCCCCCATGAAGTTGTTAATTTACAAATAATGATTCTAAAGGTGATAGAGGGGAAAGGTGAAGGTTTATTCTTTTAAAGAACCACTTCCAAACTTCCACCTCCTTTCAACTATTTTCCCTTTTGAGAGAAATTGCAAATGGTGAAGGACAGGGATGAGTCTTAACAAAAACTCCTTGTTGACTTTTTGGGGGTTACAGAAGATCTCTAGGACTAAACTAAAAAGAAAGTCTGACTCCCCCAGAAAAGTACATTCCCCTCCTCCAAATCAGGCTTTTCTTAGAAAAACTGAAGGGACAATTTTGACATATTTTTTTTTAGCAGCATATTTTTTTACTTTTTTTCCCCATAGGTGAAGTTAAATCATTCCACGTTTTCTAGGGAAATAAACTTCAGATAACTAAAGAAATAAAAGAAATTGATAGACGCCCACTGTCATTTTTAGACTGTGAAACATCCGAAAAAGCACGAAATGATAGCTTTTGGAGACAAACCCTCACACCCTCCTCCTTTCTAAGAACTTGCTATGCCTTTATAAATTTTTCTTAACCTGGTCCAAATGGCCCTTTCACACTGCCCCGGACTGTGCCTCAGAGGGACAACTGCACTCATTCTCATAACATCTCCAGCAGCACCAAAGTAACAATGATAAATATTTTGCAAGAGGTGGTATAGGATTTTGAGAATCAGTGGCTTGAAGTACTATCTTTCAAGCAGAAAAATATTAGGTGCCATGGCATACACAGGCTGGAGACAGCTATTTCCCCAGCAAACTCCTGACTGGAGGACTCCATACTGAAAAGGCTGATGTCAAGGCCTCTGCTGACCCAAACTCAGCAAAAACTGCTTTTGCCAACACTACAACCATCTCATGGCTTCTCAGATTAAACACATGAACATTCTGGGGCTGTCATCTTCCTTTGTACACCCACTCACCCATAAAATAAAATACAAACATCTGAAGGCAAGGAAGCTCTGGCTAAGGCTAGAGAAATTAGACACGAGTCTAGCCCTTAATTCCAGATTTGCTGAAGGAAACATTACCTCTGTCTCATATCCTCCGTATTTAAAATATTTTCATAAAAATCAAGTCATTTATAGTTCTCTGCTGCCATTCTAAAACCATTTCAAGGGTTGAATTGGCACAGCGCACTCAAAAGAAAAGATTACAATGGCGTGGTAAATGCAGTCAAAATGAGAACAGTATTGTTAACATACTGCTTGACTTTTAAAAACCCATTGTAAAATAAAATAAACAGTATCTGAAAGTGAGACAGACCTTCAGACATGCTCCCACTTTTGAATGTGAACAGCAATCAGGTGTATAAGTGACCTCAAGCACCTCTGACACCAAGGTCTTCCGAAAACCCTGATGTGAATAGATTTGTGCTGAGCCACTCTGCCAGTCCCGCTGGACACTCCAAAATGTGGTCTGAACCACAATTTGGCTCTTTTGCATGTCTGATCTCACGTAGAAAATGGGGAATAAGCTGTAGGTGGTGGAGACTGCTGGCAGGAGGGAACACTTAGCAGTTGTGACAAATGTGTCTGTCTTGGTGCTGCCTGAGCCTGGACTTCTGTCGTGGCTTTTGCCTGCTCCAGGCTCTCTGCCACCCTCGTGACTTCCCTTCAGAGGCTTTGCATTTCCCACCACATCTGCTGGAGTGTTTGTACGGGACAGGCATAGGACAGGCAGTGATAAGAAAACAAGGGATGGTCCAAATGAGGGTGAGACAACAGAGAGAGATAACAAGGGGGAGGAGGAGGCCAAATGGCAGGCCAAGAGAAGGGGGAAGCAAGGGGATAAGAGGTGAGATAAAAAGAGACTTTCTGTGCATGAATAAACATGAATAAGTGAAGAGATGGCAGTAAGACCCCCCACTGCCAGGAAGGCGGAGAAGAATTATGGGCTGGAACAGTTGATTAAAACTACAAACTGCGTAAACTTGGTATAATTCCTTCTTGCCTGTGAAGCTACCCTATATAAACCTGACTGAAGAAATTGTCTTCAGCTATTTCAGCATCTCTGCTCCCAGGCACTGTACAACGGGGCAGGTAAACAAGAATAATCAGCTGGCACCTCCGGAGCTCCCACAATGTTTGGGCTGGCCTTCTCAGTTCCCATTACAGATAAATTGCTTTCCTTCATATTAAGATGCAGCAATGCACGTAAGTACACTCTTAGCTACTTGTATGGAAACTGTCCCTATTAACTATTCATGCCCTTGAAGTGAAGCACTTGTTTTGGATGCCTGGCTGAATCAGGTAGGGTCTAATTAAGGAGGTAAACAGCCTTCTATCCTCATTCACCTCTCACTCAGCCTTAATCCTCCAGTCACCTAAGTTTAATTTAAAAATCTGTTTTCAGGAGTTGAGCCCAGATCTGTCACATCCAAGATTGCCACTAATTGCTATGTGTCAACAGCATTTAGAAAAATGAGCAATGAATCAAAACCACCAACCCTTCTGCCTGGATGACAGCTTTATCTTTACACACCAGCTTTTCAGTGGGGTTGCAATTTCTCTACCCACCCAGAATGGAAAGTTGCATTGCCCAAAGTCAGTCAGAGATTTCTTCAGCCAGTCTGAACATTTCCAAAGAAAAACTACTTGTCTCGTAAATGAACATACGGTGTAACACCCAAGGTGCAAAAGCACTCCAATCTAGACCCCAGGAGGTAAGGACACCCTCTTCCTCTGGCTAGTCTTGTCAGATGGTTGTGGCATTAGGGGATGGGAAAGAAGACTCAGAGAGTTTCAGGAAGATCAATGAAGACGTGGAGGTCACAGATGACACATGGCTGGTTTCAAAACCTCAGGAATGACAGCAAGGAAAGAGGTGGTGAAGGAAGAAGGGGAACAGAGCCAGCTGTAGAAGTTGCCAGAGAAATGTTTTGTTGGAGGCACAGCAGAGGACGAGCAGGATGACGCAAAGAGAAGCAACGGAGTAAAGCACAGCGTATGAGCAGTGGTGTCCAGAGGGACTCCTTTACTGGATTTGCTGGTCTGATACTGATGTGATGAGCTAATTATGAAGCAAAAAGTCAGAATTTGTGTGGGAGGGCTGGAGGGGCATGTATTAGATATCTGCTCTCACTAGAAAGGAGGTAAGTGAGAGCTCCTGCTAAGAGTCTGTTAAGAAGATTAAATAAGACACAGAGCAAGACTGGACACGAGCCTGCTGAAACTTCTCTAGTTTGGTGACATATTGAGAGGAAAACTTGACAATAATGACCTTCCTTTCTTCTAAGGAAGAGCTAAGATGAACAAAATCCGGATGAGATAAAAAAAGTAGAAAGCTACCTGTTCATGGGCAGTTGCATCCGCTAGGAACGACAGCAGAACACAGTGCCATCAGGCTCTCCCCCAGCTTTGCCACTGCTTCACGGTATCACTCGAGCTGTGCAGTCTGTCTGCTCTGCCACACACGTTCCAGAGGCAGAAACACAGTGATGCTATTTCTTAAAAACTCTTCTTCACATGCTTGTTGAGAAATATTTGAAATATGTTAAGTGCCTCTTAGATGCTATACAGAGACAAGTTACTACTAATCATTATTTTACTTGCCTGAATTTGGCATGTATATTTTCAGAGATACCTCTGAAATGCCTGATATGTAAGGTCTTAACTAACACAAACAAACAATCTACAGCAGGTTTTATTAGCAGGAGGAACAAATAAAAGGAAGAGGATGGCAAAGCAATGCAGAGATAATGTTGAGATTAAAGTGAGGAACAATATAAACATTTTGGCTGAGACAGAAGCAAAGTCAGCTTGGAGGAGAATTAAGGACAGCAGAGGCAATAGTTTTCAGATGTTGACATATATTTTCAGAACAAAATGAAAGGAGGAAAGAAAACAGATAAAAATAAGGAGGAAAGAAAACAGATAAGAGAAGACTGTCAGTTTTATGGCAATTCACAACTTTCTTTACCTGACTGCTAGAGGAAAATAGACAGGAAAATCATCTGAAGATTATTCTTCCTTGAATGCTCCCATTTCATTTTCATGAGTATTAATAAAGGCCACATATTGACATTGATGAGCAAAAAGATCCTTGAGGAAGGGAAGCAAGTGTTTCCTCATGCAGATATCTGAACAGTTTACAGTCACAGGCAGCTCTGAACTTAAGAGAAGGAAATGAACCTTGTATGAAAACTAAAGTGGAAATGTGGGGCATTTAGGGGTTTGTGATCATGGTTTCATTAGACTCTAAATGCTCTTTAGGGCAGGAACACTTAGAGGAGTTCAGAAATGTTTTTAACTTTAAGAAAGCTGACTTTGGGAGAATGTGATATGCCCCAAGGAATTTTTACTGGAATCCTATGAAACATGGGAAACACAGAGCTGAATTTTAAAAAAACATCTGAAGAGACTGAAATTTAAAGCCATCCTGCTTAACTCCAAGGAGGGAAAGGGTAACTGAGGCCAAACACAGTTAAGCAAAAATGCAAAATTTAGTATAACCAACACACATA
Source organism: Cnemophilus loriae (assembly GCA_013397755.1). Lineage (NCBI taxonomy): Eukaryota > Metazoa > Chordata > Aves > Passeriformes > Corvidae > Cnemophilus > Cnemophilus loriae. The sequence goes on from VZTF01009676.1 coordinate 720,192, forward strand.
GGACTTGAGAAATCATATATATATATATAATATATATAGTATATTTACATCAGTGCTAGAAAGAACTGGGAGAAAAATGCTTAATTGCTTAAGGCATATAACAACAGGAAGAAGTTAGCAAGTGAGCATGTCCTTTTTCCTTTGAAGAAGAATAATAAGAGGCCAGATGACTACTTAAATATTAGCATTACATTGTGACAGAGTTTCCAGGGTTGCTTAAAGGAAGGAAATTTGCATTGATGATGTATGCACATCCTCAGAGTTACAGCCATGCCAGCCCATAACAAATGCGATGTATGGATTCAACCTGCAGTTCTTACGCCAGGCAAGCTGTAGGACAACTGCAGAAACAGGTGGGAGGAAAGGGGAATAATTCTCTATAACACATGCAGAATATTAGATTCAGAGAAAAAACAACATCTACATATGGTTGAAAGGCTTCTTTTATTTTCCCCTTTCAAAAAGTGATGTAAACTTCTAACTGAGATATATATGTATAAGTTATGGGATGACAAGAGAGACCAGTGAGAGTTATTCATTGCTGCAGGAAAAGGTAACTAAATGAAGCAAGCTCCTATAAAACTGTTAGCTTAACATCTGCCATGCAAAAATAATAGAAGCACTTTTACTCAAACACCTTAATGGGCAAAATTTAATTAGAAGAAATTGTGCAGTTCTTGAGGGGAAATTCATGCATACAAATTAATAGTAATTGTCCTGCTGAAAGATAAGAAAATTAAAGACAGACCCTAACTCTGTAAAAATTACCCAACTTCAGGGTTTGAGAGACCTGATGCCTATGACATTACGTGCTGCAGGGCTGCTTGTTTCCAATTTAACGAGGCAGCTCATTGAATCTCAGTTTTAACTTTTGAAAGAAATTTAAAATGAATTTAAAAATTATTTTTGTGAATGCCAAATAGATTATTTAAATCCAAGTATAAACTAAGTTGCCTACGTACAATATGAATATTCTGATTGTACGTAGAAAAGACTAGTGAGATCATTTCTGAAGTACCTACATTTCACAGGTGAGTAAACTGTACTAGAAACCAATCTTTATATACCTAGAGCAGAAGGCGAATGTAAAGCATGACTTTTCTAGCCATGTGCTTAAAAAGCTTGCAAAATACATGAAAGAGCCTTTCATACTGTATCAAGCTCAGTATAGAAAGCAAACTTGCCATGAAGCTCTCGTGAAAATTGTTGAGTTTAAGAAAGGAACAAACGAAATTTTTTCCCCAATCCTTACAGCAGGTTAGCCTCCAGAAACATTTTTAAAAGGGTCAGAATACTTATAGGAATTCGAAAGCTGAAAGAAACGATACTGATAGGTTTGCATTTGGCAAGACGCAAGGAAGGAAGGAGAGAGACAGGCATTAGAAGCATTAGCAGGAACAATTCCCAAGGCCAGTAAATATCAAGGGGCCCCACAGCAGTCAAAAGCAGAGTGAAGAGATTTAGAGCCAAGGCATTCAAAGGGTCTACTTAGTTTGACCAGAAGACTGTCTCACATTTCAAGGTTTCTTCTTCAGTACAGCTAAGCTTTTCAATGGGAGGCCTTGACCCCAGGGATCACTAACTGAAGAAAACAAATGTGTTTTCAAATGAATGTATTGGCACTGTCAGAACTGACTGTACACAAGATTAAATTATGTTTATTTTCAATTTCCAGAATACCATGTTAAATTTTAGAGAGACAGACAGAAATGTTTCCAAATAAGACATGAGAATCCGAGCATCAGATTTTCTGTGTCAGCTGTGATTCAACAGCAGAATTCCTGTTAACTGAACTGGCTAAGCCTCCTCCCAAAATGTCAACCTGAGGCTTTCTTGCCTTCAGCAGTATTGATACAAGTGGCAGCAGGGGACACATGCCATCAGTCCATTTTAGTTACTTCATTGCTCTTCCTTGCTTTCTTGCGATGGATTTGGGTTTGGTTTAGTATTTTGAATTGCACAGATGTGATTTACTGAATGAAACACACAGTAGTTTGCCTGCCTTTGACAAGGAATGGAAATCAAACTAGAATTAAAAAAAAAGGAGAAAGTGATTCTGGGTATCCATCCTGAGATGATCTAAAAAGGAAACTGATTGCAGGAAAAGGGTATCACATCTCTTTATAGAGGAGTTCCCTCAAAGCTCCTTAAGACAAAGGTACTTCGCTTTGTGCTTCTACCTTGATCATGCTTGAGCAGCTTCACAGCCTTCCTGGGTTCCACAGAAACCAAGTCGGGACTGTATTAAAAGCAAGGCAAGATAGGGGTACCGGAAGATAGAGATGGAGCCCTCATTCAAGGCAAGGCAGCCTGTGAGAAACCAGGTAATTTCAGATAAACACCAGAAATCTGTTGTGGTTATACACAGTCCTATGTCAGAGCCCCATTCTGCTCTGTATTTGAATACCTCCCTATTTTCACGTATGGAGCTACTAGAAATTAAGAGTACTCCTGAGGGGTGTGTGCTTAATGCGCTGTCCCACAACAGTAAGCATAATGACCTGAACTTAAAATCCAGAAACTGTGTTCCCAGAAGGAGACCAATAAGGACAGAGAGGAAGAAGACCACGGGCAGCATTATTTCAGCAGAAAATGTCTGTGCACATGAATAACGTGAAACTACAGTGAGTACTTCCAAAGAGCTACATACTAGCCATGAATTTTGAGGAGTGAATATGTACTTGTTAGTAAGAGGTATGACAAAGCAGGAAAGCGGGTCTCACAAAGCACAGACTTGTCGGGTCAAGTGTCCTTTTCCTGTTTGGCAAGTCCTTTTGTCTCTGTCCTCCTTATCATCCTGACACCTTACCACAGCACAGAATGACAGACAGCTCTTAATGACTTCCTAGCATTTGATTCCGATACACAGGTCCAGCCCTTTGTAACGTAACATGAAAGTCTCTACTCCACCTTGAATTTCAGTTTTAGAACCCATGCCCACTTCCACACATGCAGCCCTCCACTCCCACCCTGCAATCTGTGTCAACAACACAAAGATGCTCTTGTCACCCCCTTGCTTGAATCAGACAGCTCTTCTGAATGGACATATTAACAGATGATGCTGTGTCAGCAGCCCGTGGTACTTGTATCACTTTCTTCAGGAGAGGGGAAATCCTCTCCTGGGTACACCCACTCCCACATTGCACAGCTGGGGCTACTGTTCCCTGTGTCCAGAAACCAGGCTCCATCCTGTACCATCTCTGTGCATTGCCACTGTCCCGTCTGACTTGGAAACACTGTTGGTTTTTTCCCCTCTCCTAGAATTCTCATTAGGTGACTGGAGCACAGGGGTTAGGGATTTGGTTCTGCCAGCAGCATGTGCTGGTTTAGCACTTCTGGTGGATTTCACTGAGGTATTCCTGGGAGTAAAGATGTGTTCTGCAAATGAGCCTTTGCTGAGCGGGACCCAGCAAAGCACACAAGTACATCTAAACCAGCATTTTGCAGCACCCACAGTTACAAAGATGTAAACTGAACAGGCGATCCTCACTTTACCTGCAGTTACAAAGATCTAAGCTGGACAGGGGATACTCAGTGGCTGGAGCTGAAACACTACTGTGAAACACAGAAGGTGGTACTTTATAATCAAGCCCATCAGTGCCCACCTTCTTCTGCTTTCCCTGCTAGCAGGTGGAGAAGAGACGACCATATTCCCATTCACAAGGAGCTGTTTTATGCTTTGTTTTGTTTCCCATATGATGTTTTAGCCCCTCCAGCACCGCCCCTCCCACTCAGGGAGGGTGACCAAAGCGGAGCAGCGTCTCTGTGAGAGGGCCACCGGCTCCTCCCGCCTGCTCCTTGTTTCTTCCCAGGTAGCTGGCTGTGAGGGGCCAACAAGCAGGCTAATTTAGAGCTCTAAAAGCTGGCAGCGGGAGTGCAATTAAGCCGTTTTCACAGACTGCTGGCCAAATGCAGCAATTTATTGGCTGAGTGATTGGATTATTCATTTGCAAAGCTAAGAGAGGGCATTTTCTTACCACTTCGGTTGGCCTGTAGTACTTGTGATTGACTGTCACATGAATCTTGCCAGTCTCTTTGCATCGTCCCACTTCATTTTCATTCTTCCCTTCCCACCTATAAAGAAGATAAACATTTAATCAACCCATAATTACTTTAGTGCTCTGATCTTACTAACATTTGGCCTGCTTTCATTTACTTGAGGCTGGTGTCAATTCTCCCTGCAGGACAGTATAAACTCATTAGCTAAAGGAACAAAGGGAGAGTTTAGACTTGAATGGAGTAACAATGGCTTTTGAAGTCTCTTTGTTTTGGTTTTTGATTCAGTGGAAGGTCTAAAATACAGGACTTCCAAATTAAACACGTAATGCTAAGGGAAAATAAAATGCCCTGATTTCAGAATGTCTCATATATCTGCAAATAAATATGACAGGGAGGTTTTTCATTTGTGGATTGGTTCAAAGCTGTTTTCTTAAAATATTTTTAATTCTTGTATTTTGGCCAATACTTTCAGGAACTCTTTAATCTGTTAATTTTATAGACGTGAAGCTCTGTTTGAATAGCATTAAGCTGCATAATTTAATTTGTGTTTAACTAGAAAAAACAAAACAAAAACAGTTCTTGGGTTTTCGGTCCTACCTCGACATGGCACTCCACATACATGCATTGTAAACTCTACTTACTACCTGCGAGCTGAAAGCCAGCTCCCCTCATCCAAATTAGTTTCATATGCATTGAACAGCCTGCAATTTGCTGTAAATTTATGTGATCTGGTTGCGCTGTGAACTATTTTCTTAGAGACTGTCCTGGCTTCAGGAGCAGCAGAAGAGGAAGGGTTTGGTGGGTGACTAGTTCTGCCTTCGGGGAGGTCAGGCAGCAGCCTGGGAGCCTGGGGACAATGCTCCCACTCAAAATAAATGCTTCAGATGACACCTGTAGGGACGTACATCGGTGCATCAAACTTCATCCACTGAGTATACAAAATCCAGAGTTATGACTGAAATTCTGTCCTCTCTCTGCTTTTTGCTTTTAAGTATATACCATGGGGCTCTGAACCAGCTTGGCATAAAAATGCGATGATGAAATCCGCTAGCTTTTTTTTATGTTTAAGTAAAATCTATATAAATTAAATTAGCACTGCGATTTAGACTATTTATCCTCAGCCACCAACAAGGAAAGAAAAGCACCCCTTGCCTCCCTCCCACTTACTAATTTTTCTGCCAGCTCTCGGGATTTTGTCACAGATATGATTTCTCCTTTCTCCCCTGCCCCCTCAAAGCTCCTAGAAGAATTTAATTCTTTGACAATCTCAGCCTTCATTTTTGAGTTTCTAGCCCTGAGGGCTAAGGAGAAAAGTCTGAAAATGTGACCTCTGTGTACCCATGAAGGTTTAAACATGGAAGGGCAGAAGGAAATACCAAATATGCGTTATTGCAAGTTTTTAAATCTTGCAAATTTTTAAGCATAACTCATGACTTTTGAATGACTAGCAAAGCCTGTAGGATGCTTGATACTGGGAACATTTCACATTGAAATAATTTCCTACAGATAATAGTGACAGTGAAATCAGCTGTTAATGGGCATGCCATGATGCTAAAGATGATTTATAATTCAAATTTTCTTCCTTTCTTTTCTTGCAGTTGCTCTGTTTTGAGCCTGAGCTGCAAAGTTTTCATTCAGAAGCCAAAACTAACATTAGTCCCTCCCTTTAAAGGGCAGAGGGTAAAAATGTGCAGGACTCAAATGAGCTTAATAGAAAACTAACCGTCACCAGTAAAACAACAGGAAGCGCTTAGATCGGGAGACGTCAGTTGTTGTTGGAGGTCACTGAGCAGAGAACCCCATTTAACACCCAACAGGCTCCAGAAGGCTCAGCCGAGCCAGTAAAGACTCACTTAATGTTGCTATCAAAGTTATATAACAATAGAAATAGCTTAAGAAGAAATCTCCACCCATTTTGTTCAGCCCAGTAATGTGAAAAGTTCACAAGGCGAAAAAAAAAAAAAAAGAAGTACTTCTCATTGTGAACAAAGTAACATTTGATAGCTGCACTTCTAATTACTCCTGGCACCTCGATGCTCACAGCTGGGATCATCATAGTGCTGATAACAGGGACTGTGCTGGGGCCAGCCTGACACCAGGACCAAGACATCCATTTTGCCAACCAAATCCCCCTCCCCTCTCCCTCACACCACAAGGAAAGAGGAAAAAAAACACCAAAACCATCCTTAATTTATAGTCAAATTGCAGTCAGAATTGTTAACTGGAAGATGTCATGCTAAATTATCCTGAAGCACGAGCGTGGTGGAAGGGGCACGGGGAACCTTCATGTTGGGCTATGGTTTCAGCTCCAGCCACAAGGACTACCCAGCTTTCTGCTCTGCAGGGCAGGTGCCCACATAGGCACGGAAACAGCCTTGTGTAACTTGGGGGAAACACAAAGGGTCCCTGGCTGAAGAAAGTTTGGCTCATCAGGACTGGGCTAAATTTATAGAGGACAGGGAGTGGATCCCCCCAAGTCCAGCTGGTGTCAAAGCCCAGAGCTCCCACGCAGGCACCTGCTGGCCTAGTGCAGGCTTTGCACAAAATGCTGCTCCTCAAGCCTGAAGACAATGAGCCTCTGCAGCGAGGCCGCTGCCGGCCCCACGCAGTGAGCTTCACCCTCCCACTGAAGCAAGGGATGGCGTTGCTGTCACAGCTGATGGCTTCGGCCATGTGCCAGCGTGTTCTGCACCTGGAGGAGGATGGGTGAGACCATGGAACTGCTCCTGACAAGGCAGGTTTGATGCCCTTTGCGTCTACACTTCCATGTCGAGTGCCTCGCTGACGGAGATGGGTGCTTTGGGATGGCTCAGGGTGATAGTCAATGGTCAGCTCTGGAGGATTCCACTGATATCAATGACCTCACAATTTTTTCATAAAACTAAGATTCAAATGCATGAGCAAGTTTACTTGCTTGAAAAGTTCTTCACATCAAGAACTTTTAAACTCTGGATTTACAGCAGGATGGACTGCATTTAATTTTAGGCTAATTTCATATCTGGAGATCACTATTGTTATAATACTTATTATCAGTGTTGATGAGTGCTCCTTTGGCTTTTTTATCTTTGGAGGTTCCAATTATCTTTCATTTCCTATAACTATTCAGTAAGTGAGCAAGCTTCAAGCAATAAAAACTCCCACAGGTATAGAGGATTTTATGAGGAAGAAAAGCTGAGGTACCCACCTGGTAGGGTGTGAGGTGGGCAGGGAAGGAAACAGGGGAGCCAGGATAATTGAGGAGGGGTGGGAATAGCACTGCAATGGACCAAATGGTCTGGCTGTAATTGAGGAGCAAACAAGGCAAAGTACATATATTCTTGAGGTGGTGAAGAAATCAAATAAAAATGAAATTTTTCACAGAAGCACAGATAAACTGAACAAGTACATGCATTACATCTCCTTGCTTGACCTTTACATAGAAACAGAACCCATAGTATTAAAAAAAAGAAATTCAACACCACCAGAGGCTACAGCTGCTCAGCTTCTTTGTGAAAACTAAAACTATTACGGATACCTTTATAATGAAATAAATGCCAATAGAAAATATTTTCACATTTGGAACTGAACAATAAATAAAAATAAAATTGTATGAAGATTTTGCTTTTCCTCCACAGGCAATATGATACACCGTTTATGTAGATTTCTCAGATCTGTGTCCTGATTTCTGCTACACACAAAATTAAGCCAAAGCACTTCATTCTGTCCTGGCACTTTATAAACAGCAAAACTGACACCATATAACAGACCATTAATATCTTTTGCAAGCAATCTTTTGTAGGGAAACTTTAAATGTGACTCTTCATATGTTACTTTTCCACAAACTCAACCACCAACCTTGCCAGCAGCTCTGATACATCAAAGCAGTCATAGATACAGGGTTTGCTTAACCACGACCTTGTGCTTAAATCAAAAGCATGCTACCATACAGGAATGTATTAATTTTTATTTTCAAAAGCTCTGATGAATCATGTCTTCAATATTTTTTTTTTCCATAGTGCAAGCATTGTCAGGCTAAGATTTTAAAAATTTGTGACCCCCCCATATTACAAGACAATAAAAAAGAATACATGCTAGCCTCTCTATTTCTTTGTTTCTTTTATTTTTTTCCTTCTTTCCAGTTCATTGGAAAGCTTTTGAAGCTCTATCCCTCTACTACAATTTGTGAAAGTTGGTGTTGGGAAGAAAATGTTTTCTCAAAGACTATTAATGCTTCTGTGAAAATCAAAGCATTATGGAAAGAAAAGTTTAAGTTTCAAGTAAGTTGCATTAGTGTCAGCCTGATACAAAATTATATTAATAATATCTAATAGAGAGGCTTTTACATTTTCAGAATGGATTTTTTTCTTTTGTTCAGAATGGCTTAAAAAATTCTAACTTAAGCTATTCTTTCTTTAAGTGGAGGCTAGGAAAAAACCGAAGAAGTCCAGCTGACCTGAAATCAGGTATTTTTCCAAATTGCATTTGTGACAAGTAATTTAATTTCAGGGGCGGGAAATGCGGAATTTCCCATGAAACACCATATTTCATTCTTACCCAATCTTTCTATAGGAGAAACTCTCATACCTCTCATATATGTAATCAGACAATTAGATTATGGTAGTCTTCAAGCCTTAATTTCAATTCTGAAACAGTTATTTGGTCTGCCTGCAGATAAAACCTTGTATCAATAAGAAAGTAATGAGAGCCCGCTCAGCTGAAAGAATTAATTCTCCAGTTGAGGTGCGTTAAATGCCCCCTGAAATATATACTCTGTTTTGAGAATGATGATAAAACTGGTGCAGTCCTAAGTGAGGACGCTTGCTTGTGTGGGTTGACCCAGGCCAGCATTTTTCACTGGCATGGCTGGGCTCCTTTCAACTACCTCTCTTCAAAATGCCTCCAGTTGCAGTATGAGATTCTGTTCCCTTCCTCTTCATCTGAAAGCTTCTCATTTTCTTTTCTGATTTAAATACAACACAAAGCACTGGCCAGCCAGAAATTTTTGGTGGGCAAAAGGCAGGTCTGGAAATAGCAGCTGTTTTGCCGATGACTGCTGGTGGCTCCTCCTCCACGTCCCACATGCTTTCCATTCTTACAGCAATCCTTCAAATCTCATGTGTTCCTGTAAGCCAGCCTTCCATTTTAAGATAAAAAGAAAAAAACAAACAAACAAAAAAACCCCCAACAAACAAACCAGAAAAACTCTTCTCCCTTAGTTCAATCTCAGTTCAACCTTCACTGTCACTGAAGAGGCCATAGTAGCTCACCTCAGAAGACCTTATAGCTTATCTGCAAACTTCCCTGTTTTAGGCCGATCTTTTATAAGACCAACCAGCACGTTAGTTAAGATAAAGTTTGTATGTAGAACCAAATGATTAGAGTAAAATATTCATTTTTTCTTAATTAATTCTGATCCTGGAAGAAAAGAATATTTCTGTAACAAATGTGCATGCATTTTTATATTAATAAAAACTACAATAAATCTTTCTGCAGCTTGAACAGTTTTTTTACTTTCTTTTTCTATTTTTTTTTTATTTTCCATATTTGCAGACAGGAGTCTTTGTAGCAGTCTGCAAAGAACTCTGAGTGCTGTAGTGGTTTCAGGCTATCTTTGCAATCCTGTTCTAATTTAGTAAGATTAATGGCAGAAAATTAGTCAAGACAAGTGTTTGCCTGTTTCGTTTACCCTTGTGTAGTTCAAATTATAGGCGGGAAGTGTTTCCCCCAAGTACTACTTAATTAGTAATAGGTAGAAGGGAAAGTAAAAGAAAAAAAAAATGTAATCCTTACAGGGGAAAAATATTTGTAGCTCTGAGGCTTTCCTGTTAGTACAAAGGACTGAATTTGAATGATTCAGAGGACTATATAAATATAATTTGAAATTTCTCCCTTGAAAAAGAAATTTAAGAGGAAAAAATCCACACAAAGTAGATAAACTTCCACGAACACTTTACAGTCCATTTCAGAGAGAGAATCAGTCTTACTGCAGCTGTACATTTCATTACTTACAAAAATGTAGTAAAGTTTCTCTCTCTCTTGTTTTGGCTAGAAGACATAGTCCTGACATGTGCTAATGACTGGCTAGGACAGAATATTATGTTATGTTCTTGGAAAGACTTTTTAGGCTGTCCTGGATTTTCAGCTGTACAAGTTAATGTGAATTATTAGGAAGACAAAAAATCTAAAAAAATGAAATTAATAGTTTTAGTTGGTTGATGAGGCAGCCAGGATCTCTTTTCTTCCTGTTCTCTACTGCAATATCATGATGTGACAGCTAAGGTTTTACATTTGCAACTTTCCCTATGTAAGCACAAAGTAGGGATGGTTAAGAGCCCCTGCACATGTGCCCAGTTTTCTCAGATGTGGTATGAGCTCTGCCAACTTTTGTTTGCCAGGACATCTATCCTGGACATTTACTCCACCATTTCATCAATTTTGAAAGGCAGATTGTACAGCAGTACTGGGAAGTTGTGCTATCACTTATAGCAGTGGAAAAGACTGCTGGAAATCTCCCAGATAGGTTTTCGAGGTTGAAAAATTTCATAATACCTGCAATCCTGCAAGAAACCTCCAGAAACCACAGATAACTAGACCAAACTTTGAGGAACAGTAATAGGCAGAAAGCAGCCATCCTTTTGGGAACTTGTTTAGCAATTGCACTCTGATGCACTGGTTCTTAGGTGCCTCATAAATTGTAAAGTAACAGATCAATGGGACTCACCAGTGGGGTCCCACACTGCTAAAAGGGAGGATTTTTCTGCCAGGCTACTCCCTGAAGAAGATATATTCAAACTGGAGGAGGTGGGAGTAGAAATCCACTGGGACGTTCAAGGAAAGCCAGAGGTTAGCAGACGGCTGGCCAAGGAGTGTGTGTGTGTGCTGCAAAAGCGTGGGTCAGGCTGATACCTGGAAAAACTCTGGAGGTTCTTAACAAAACTTCCCAAATCCTGAGAAATATTTTACATCTAGTGCAATTTGAAAGATGAGCAATGGCTACAGGGTGAGTAGTGGGTCAGTTGTAATGTTATTCTCACCTTGGGAGCAGGGGCAAAGAATGGCTGGTTTATCTGAACAGGCTACATGGAAAATGTTCAGAGTTACACCACTGTCAAAATGATCAGCAACAAAATTATCATTAGCACTTAAAATGTCACCTCAGTGCCCATATGTGTAGCTATTTATATATCACCTGTAAATGGCTTAAGGAATTAAAAATTTATTCACAGGAATGAAAAATTTCAGAAGAGCGAGGGGGACTAGAAACCCAAACCCCCATTTCTAAAGCAATTTATGTTCCTAAAAATCCATGTCACGAGGTGTCATGTGAGTTCTTATACAATTTTTGCACATTACTTTTATTGATTAGTAATAAAAAAAAGGCAACTATGCCTTTGTACACACAAAATACCTGCTCTACCTCGCATTTGGAGTTATACTGTGAAGTTTTTCTGAGAGAGCATCTTGTGACTGATCAATTCAATCCAAATACTGACTGCATTAAACATCAACAAAACTGATACACAGTGCACCATATGGAGCCATACGTGAACAAAAAATTAAACGAACAGGACACAAAATTATGAGTGTTAGGAATGACTAAACCTTAAGTAATCCTTTAATATCCACTCTATAACAGAAGCTATCCATAAAAGTACTTTCACTTTTATTTCTGGACTTATTATTTTCTTTAGGTTTTCTTGAGGACTTAATTTGCTTTCTGAAAAACACATGCTGATTTGTCGCTCTTGGGAAATGCTGAGACTACTCAGACCAACACCAAAGCAGGGAGTTCAGTTTTAAACTAATGGATAAATTTAGTGACATCAAAAGAAACTGTGATGTGGGGAACATCTGCAAATAAAGACATTCAGCTAAGTACTAATCTTTACATATCAGTCTCTAATTGTAGGCAATCAAAATTAAAAAATTGAAAAAGTTGTTCTCCAAACATTCATTGTTGCTTTGACAAATAATGTTAGACAGGGACATAGTAGTTCTTGAAATCACTAGAATTCTTACTTACATGGAGCAGTTGAATCTGCAGCATTTTCCTATCCATTCTTACTAGGGAGAATTAGCTTATAAACACAAGAAACAAAAGTATAAAAAGAGAAGAAAAATTAAGAAAGACAAAGCAATTATTAGAGCTCCTACTGTCTCCCCTTTAGGCTCTCAAACCTCAATACTGTTAAGGTATACGGGACAATGTGTGATCACAGGGACATCTTGCAATCAAGAAATGTAAAAATATGGAGAGAAACTTATTCCCCAAACTGAGCTTTTGGGTTAGAAATACTATTTATACGGTCTCTCTCTCCCTCATCAGATTTTTTTTTTTTCTGGAAGTTGATGCCAAAAATTGAAACCAGACTAAAAACTCATTGAGGAGAAAATGTTATTACCTCCCCAGCCACCCACTGGCTGTTCAAATAATATTGTATATATCTGTGCACTTCTGCATATTTATTGAATTTGTCAAGTTTTTGTTCCCAAGTAAAACTTATTGGCCCTGTCAAAAGTTCACCAGCTGCACAAGTGACTTTGATGGCCTGAGGAACAGCCCTGGCGCTAGCGTCATGGAAGAGCCTGTGGCTTTCCTCTCCCTTTTCCAGCTGAGATTGGTATGTTGATGCATGGGGCCCAGAGAAGATACAGAAGGAGGGAAATTGAAAAAATAATAAACAATAAAAATATAAATTACAGAAAGTGCTCACCAAGCCATCCTGGTTTTATTATATGGCCTTGAGAAGGAATTTTGTATTTTCAATCAAACTATGTGGAATATGCATTGTAAACATTCTGCACCCACTGCTCAACATTTCTATGGCTTAGTAAGAGAAGAGCTAATAGGAATGTAGAGCAGTTTGCTACATAAGCTTGTAGTGTGTCTGATGGGCTGTCACCTGGAAATTACAGGGTTGGCAGGTGTCAGCTCTTCAGATCGCAGAGGGTGGGAGCAGGACTGTGGGGATCTGGGGCACAAAATAGAGCACTGGGCAGAAAAGCCCCTCTTGCAGGAAGGTGATGATCAGCACCCTGGTACTAACATCTTTGGAGGGGCTTCTCTAACCGAAGACAGGAAGAACAAAGAATGAAGACTTTGATTAAAAAATTAAGACTAACCCATCTACCTTTCAAACTTATGATCTAGAGGGCAACACTAGACATATCTGCTGTGGCAGTCTTTCATGACTGGAAGGTCTCACATGTTACAAGTAGAAAGTGAACGGGGGTAAAAAAAAGAAGAATGTAGACAAACAATACTCTGTTTTGCCACAGCAAATGTGCGAGGCTAGAAATGTTCAACCTGTGGCTACTCTCTCATCCTCATACTTACACAATGGTTTTCCCGATGTGCTTAAATGACTTCTCCACGAATTCACGGACACTGTGGACCTCCCCAGTGGCTATGACAAAGTCCTCAGGCTCATCCGTTTGCAGCATCAACCACATGGCCTGCAGAAAGATAAACAAAGTCAGATTCAGTGCACATGTGCGAAAAAGAGGCAAAATGGCCTCTTTGGTACAAGATATTGTATTACCGCATTTTTGATTTGTAAATAACTACACGTACACACACACACCCCAAGCTGGGGAAATTAGCACTTTCTTTACACGGTGGCTATTAACCAGTTCAGTGCAACTCTGAAAAGAGTTCAATTATTTCTTATTACAGAAAACAATACTGTATTTGATTTTCAATTTGTTTCACAGCAGGAGTTTCTGCAGGGGAGACTTTAATATGTTTACTTTTGAACACTGAGACGTGGTTTAGTGCTCACGAGCATGGATTCACTTGTTTAAAGCACTGCATGAATTGACATCGATATGGGGAAAAGAGCAAAATTTTGTGATGTTTCAGTCCAGAGTGCTGTTGTCTGTCTGCTACAGAATGATGCCAAACACACTGAAGCATGAAAATATGGCTCTTTTTTGCTGTTTCTTCTGTCACATTTGTTTTGCCTAAACTGAGATTTTAATTAAGAGTAAGTATTTTTAAAGGTATTTAACCAAGTTAATCCAGTTTCCCTGCTGAATATGTGTTGACTGTTACATATTAAAGTACTGTAGAAGAAACTTTTTCTTTTGACACAGGAACATAGAAAACACTGAAGGAAAAGCGACACAGCCATTAACATCACTCTCAGAGGACTGTTTATGCAGCAAGAGTTTCGCAGTATCTTTCGAAGCAAAACTTCATCAGATTGTCAACATAGTTGCATTTCATGGGAGCAGCTTTTAATTCCCCAGCAACGTCTTTCACAGAGTCCTCTCCCACAAACAAGTGATGATGAGTGGGTGCCATCAGCTAAGTCATCATGAAAGCCAGAAAGCAGATGGAAAAGAGGTACTCAAAGACATGTGCGAGTTGTCTGAGGTACCACTGAAGGTACGTTTCACTTTTCTGATGTGCAAGGCACTGCTCTAGTGACAGGACTGTTTGGCTGCATAGGAGCTGTAGGTGGACAGAATAATTATTACTTTAGATCAATCAAAATGATGCAAACGCTTCATTTCCTTTGGAGAGGAAAAGGGAATACCTGTATGCCATGATCCTCATTTAATAAATAACCAGAAAAGGGAAACAAAATAATTCAACTCTCTCTCCATATGGTAAAAAGGACTGTCATCCTCTCACACTGTAATCCATGATGCTATTTGCATTGACCTCTTCACATCAGCTTTAAAGAAAACAACTTTAGTAGGTCCCTTGATGGTAGTGGATACTCTGCAAATCAGATTAATAAAAGCTTTGGGATAGCTCAGTTTCTCTTGGTAAATACCACCTGAAATATTCAATTTTTCCTCTCTATTCTCAATAAATCAGTGTCCTGCATAGCAAGGCAATACATTCCACTTAAACGGTTCTATTTGTGAGCAATTTTTCTTTACAGTTATTATTTTATGCATCTTCCAAAGTTTTGACAAGATTTTATTAACATGTTCCTTTTGAACCTTTTTACTTTTGAACGTGCATGGAAGGCTGGGTTTTGGGCAACTGCTGTGTAAGTCCTTGACATAAATTATGAATTGTGCTTCAGGGAGATGACCTGCTGGGCAGGACAATGGCAGCAACTTTATTTTTCCTTTCCAGGACTGAACATCCTAGCCAATGACGCAGAAATACCCAACTGGCTGATGAAACTCATCTTGTGGGGAGAAGATGTCTTAACTTGTATCTCTCATACGAGCTTTTTTGGAACACTGGGGTTTCCCTGCTGATTTGAGAGGTCACCGTAAATTACCAACTCCTGTTTCTTCATGGCTGGACAAGCTTGCAAGATTCACAGTAGTAGCAGCTGCACAGAAAGGTAACAGGAGTATCTAAAATAAGTGGTTGATAGTTTTGGTTCTCCCAGCCTAGTCCCTGATTTCACAGACCTTCAGGTTTCCTTAAGCAGTCCAGCTGAAAACAACATGCTTCCTCGTATGAGAGGGCACTATTTGAGCAAATAAGGATTTCCAGCATTAGACAATAAGTCATTCAGGGGCAGTGGTTCTCCTCCTGACTTTGGCGGATGTTTGCTGTACATAATGAACTCCTTTTCTTGCATTGACACTATAGTGTCAGTTACATTGGAGAGAGATGTGACAACAAAACCTAATTTATTGGTAAAAAATCACCCCTTACCTAAAAATGCTACATTGGTTGACTGAATGTGCAACATTAGCATGAGCACCTGCTATTTACTATGACCTTTGGTAAAGTAATATTAATACGTCTAAGCAGAAGCAGGATCAGATTTCCAACAATTTCGTGCCACCCCTCCACTTTTAAACACCTCAGCATTGTAATTCCTTTGACGCAGTTTCAGTGCAGGCACTTATGCCACAACATTCAACAATCCAGTGAGTATTTAAAATATTTACGCATTACTTTTCGTATTAATATGAAATAGAGTTGAAAGTTTCTCTTTACTCTGAAACATACCACATTGAAGGAGACAGCTGCAAAATACTAACAAAAAAACAGCCTTTGACAGTGGGCCCAGTGAGGTTTTATGCATTTGGATGTATCAACTCTTGTCTACCATTTCAAAAAGCAAGCAATCACTGTCTTAGCAATGCGACTTAAACTGCAGTAAATTTCAACAGGATCAACTTAGAAATGATCAAACAATGCAGATAGAGTTGCTAAAAGTAATTTTTGCTTCAAATCCTACCAGGAAAGAATGTTTAGATTAATGGTTACTTGAGAATCTATCACTGCGGGTTCTCTTATTTTTTCTGGCATTCAGAATTGTTGGCACTTACAGTTACCTCAATCCAATCAGGTATGAAAAAAATTAACATGCTAAAAATTACAAAGTAAGTGATAGCTCTGTTTTGCTTTGAGGAAGGTGATCAAATGCTGTTGCTTTGAATAGGTCTGTATGAACAGTCTGTAAAAAAACACCAAGGCAAGCCAGAAGAGAGGAAAAACTTTGAACAAGTTCCACAGTTAAAATTATATTTCCTCAGGTACAGCCCATGACAACCAATAAGATATCCATGTACAGGCAGTAGCTATATCCTTTCCCTACATCAAGTGCCAGGAATGTGATTCTCCTCACATCAGACTAATAAAGATCCTTGACCTATGAATTTCTAGGCATTTCCTTTAAGAATTCATATTGTACCAGACTCCGGGCTGAGAACGAGAGGAAAGGGGGTGATACAGCTCCAGGTTTATTTGTCATTACTGAATGGCTTACTGGTTTTAACAGAGGGGAAAAGCTTTGTTTAAATTTCCACTGAAAGTAATTAATGGTTATTGACTGGCAAATGAAGAACAGGTGACACTCTGAATTAGAAGATAAATGATCTCGTGTTCTAGCGTGATAATGGGTTAGTAATTGCTACAAAACCTCAGACTAGTGCGTCCCATCATAATGCTAGATCATGTCCAGAACACAAAGGCCTCTGTGTGAGAGGTATTCAGCCGTTCACCTCCTGATCCAGCTGCAGAGTGATTTGCTCCATTTATTCTCTGATGGACTGCACAACTGAGGCAAAAGTTCACCCATTCTCACCTTCCTGTTCACATGCTGAACCACATGACCCATGACATGGCTGAACTGGGATAAAAACATTGCCCAGCTTTGGCTCTTGGCTATCTTTTAACTATCGCAAGGTCATATATTTTAGGAATTTTTCTGGTGCAGGAGCTGAGAATTGTGGATTTTCCTGTATTTCTTTGTAAAGGCTTTTTTGGATGGACTGACAGCAAGTAAAGAAATTACTTGTGTTCAGTTCTGCCACCCTCTCCCTAATTTTTTGCTCGGTCCAGATAACAAAATATGGGTAGATTTTGAAAAGGAGGAGAAAACTACCACGGAAACAATTCAGGCTTTGACTGTCTTAGAATAAGACTGTTCCTTTAATGGCAAAAGTGACAAAACATATTTTTCATGTTTGAATTCTTCTTGGCTCTGGTCTAGCAAGTCACAAAGTCTAAAGGCAATTCTATGTCATTTACTTTTAAAGACAGAAACCTAACAGGAGATACGTAGCTAGTCTAGCAAGCAGACACACTTTTATGATTATGTGGACTAGGATATCTGTTCTGCATGCCTGAACTCCAGCCTCTGCCAAAATCTTTCCTCTTTCATCTTTCCCCTCTACCCTTTTCTCTATATAAAACACTGCCAGTAGTAAGAACCGTTTTCAAGCAACATATCCAAAACATGAACCAGTCTTCTCCCTGCCCGAATTTCTTTGGCTACACAGTGTCTGCACCTGGGCTAGTAAGTGGGAAAACCCAAGTTTGACTAACACAACCCCCATACAGATATATTTTGTGCATGCCACTGCCATTATGGTTGTGATGCGTCTGCTTGACTTGAGAATCTAGAGTATGTTGTAGATGTGTTTCACCATTAACTTCCAGTCTAGCGTCCCAGTAAGAAAACATTTATTAACTGGGCTGTCATCCATGGATAACAAGGACCCAGTAGCTGAGGTTATGTTTAACTCTATATATTTGGGACTTTCGTTTCATTGTCTGCTCTAGCACTGTGTATGCTTAAAATGGGCTCATAATCAATTCAAGAGCAAAAATAAATCCATCTTTTTAAGATTTTAAAGTACAGCTGATGATTTCTGATCTAGAAATAAAAGACAATTTTTTCAAAAGAATAAGTAGAGCCTTTTCATATGTCTCATCCAATTCAAGACCCAAAACAGATATGACTGAACAGGTCCCACAATGGGATAAATAGGAAATGTTTCTGTTGGTACCAATTACTATTGCCCTGCACTGCTACATAGCAGTTTTTTCCAAGCTCTATACTGTCAAAAAAACCCCTTTTATACGTATTTCTAGGTGTTATGCAGAGAAATTCTGACTTCTTTGTATTTGCCACACACAGAGAAAAAAAAATCAAACCAAATCAGCAATGTTTACTTTAGGAGATGGAACAGATAGTTGCAGCCTGATGCATTGTCTGTGAGTTTCAGAGGCAAAGAAGCAGAGACTGGTGAATGTCTAGCTCTACTTACTTATCACTGCGAAAGGAATGAGTTACCTCGAGGCTGTCAACAATCAGGGACCAATTTCTGACTAAGTTAGAAAACATCACCACCTGGAGAGACCCAACAGTACATTATCACCATTTATAGAAATTCTGTCTTTATGGTATTCCATACTCTATTGTCTAGAAGTGGGCAGAAGCATTCAGTGGGTTGGACATGGTACTCTAGTGATCCAAACACAGCTATCCTGCTGGGGTCACCACTGAGAAGGAGAATTGAGCATTTTGGGCCAAAGCATGATGAGCCTTTACAGGGATGTGGCAGCAAAAGAGAGCCTTCTCTCCATGTGGCGAGCACAAAGGCCTGGCATGACTGCTGTTCCTGTGTGCATCATGAGGGACTGTTCCATTTGTGCCACAAAAGACAGGGCTATTGTACCACCTCCCTCTCTGCATTGTCCCAACTCAACTGCACTGGCATTGAAAGAGGCTGCTTGGCATCTCTCGTGCTGAGCGACGTGTGGACATGTCATGCCCACGCACTTCCTGCCTGCCTGGGATGCGAAGCAGTTCCAGATGCCATCACCCGGCTCCTCCTGACACAACCCAGCTGACTGGCTGTGGTTTCTCAAGCTGCTACAAGACTGACCACAATTGATGGTCGTGCCTTAGAAAAGTGAGACGGGACATTGACTCAGGGCTCTGAACCCAAAATGACTCCCAGTTTATCTATTTACTCACTTTTGGAGAGGCAGAGAAGGAAGAAAAGGTGCTACACTGAGGGCTGAGTCACTCTCATTTGATTGACTTCTGCGACTGTTAAAAGAGTAGGTGTGTCCTGGGTGTACCCGGTAGGCATCAGAGCGTGTTATATAAGGAGATTATACAAAGACACAGTGAGACACACATAAAATACACAACAGAGGCGGAAAAAGAAAAAATCTCCTTACACGTGTTTTGCACACAATAGGGGCATAGCGCACACGGCTGAAAAACACCAGTGAAGCTGAAGTGCAGCACAGAAGTGTTGTGATCAGAGTAAATTGCAAGCTGCCTCTGCCTGACAGCCAGCATACGAAAGTGCTGGGCATGATCCCATGCTCCCTGCCACAATGGGAGTTCAGTCTAGAGTAATGACTATTGCTTTAGTACTTGTTTCTGACAATGTTATAGGTCAAGGCAAGCACGGCAGGGAGACTCTTGCCAAAGAAAACCACAGGGATGTGCTGCCAGGCATGCCGATACTCCCAAGAAGCCAGTGACAGCAGCAATATAGGAGTATGCATAATCAATGTACTACTATGCTTTTTCCCCTCTAAATTACAACCTTTCTTGCTCAGCTACTTAAAAGGCAAGGGTGCACACCCAATAAGTAAGAACGTTATTGGGCTGTGACAGTGTGTATTTGAAAGGTAAACTGAAGTTCAGGATTAAGGTCATTGTCTATCATTGCAATTGGTGACTTTTCACATGCTCAACCCTTTCTCAAAACCTCCAGCAAAAGAGGTACTTCCCAAGAAGGGCAGGACACATGCCTCTTCCTTTCCTCTAAAGAGTCATCATCCTGTTTTCTCAGATTACCAAAAATCACAGCATTGGTGTAAGATCTGTTGCTCAAGGAACCTCCATTCATGGAGAAACCCTTCTGAACACCATTTAAGTATCTATCAGATCTCATCAGGTTAAATACATTTTGATATGCTTCTTCCTTAACTGTGTAATGCTGAACATAAGGACTCCAAAGTCTGTGTACAAAGTTTTTCCTTTAGTTGTGTCTTTTCTGCTCACGCAGAGGAGACATTGAGTACTTATGACATGGCAGCTGCTTCCATTCAGAAGAGCGACATTTGCAAACCATAGACATCACTGACACAAAAAATATAAAATGGGAACAGATTTGAGATGAAAACATTTTCCTCTGAGAGAAAAAATACATCATTTGATAAGAAACAATGGAAAATTTACCTTAAGAATCCCAAGAAAGTAAACAAACAGCAAGTCTCCCAGGATATAGTTACGGAGATAGTATGAGACAGGGACTCATTTTATAAACTTTCTCAGAAATTTTTGAAGCTACAGTTGAGAAATTGCCACAGCAGAAATTTGAAGCATGCTTGCTAATTTAGTCAAATCCTATAGTTTGGCTCTAGAGGTGAACTTGTTCAGAGCAGAACTGTGTTCAGGTCTGTGATTTTTTCTTTCAAGTTGAAAGAGTATAGTTGATACATTGAAAGATAATAATCCAACAATTATAAAGTTACTAAGATAATAAAATACCTGACAATCTTTGTGGACCATCTCAAATGAAAACAATATCAATGTCTTCTGAAACAAAAGCCCTCACATCTGTAGGAAATACTAGGAAATACTGTCTAACTTCTCTCTTGTAAGCAGATAGGACAATTGTTTTACAGATCTCAGGGAGGGCTCGTGAAACTTTAGTAGGCAGTTTTATTAATAAAAACCACAAGAATTATAATCCAGATAAACCTTAAAGGTCAACCTTCCCTGTTAACGCAACATGATGTTTCTCACATGGACCTCGGGTGAACACAAAGTTCTCATTGTGTTATCAAAAACTAGATTACGCCTTTTTTTTTCCTTGTGTCACCGAATGTCAAAATATTGTTCTTTCAATACGTGGAAGTATTTGTATACAGTTTTATAGCTGATCTTTAGTTGCTAGCTGGAGGCAAAAAAGAAACAGTAAAGCTGCTTGTTGGGAAACCTCAACCAACAATGAAAATTAATATAGTCCCTTTTTCCTGCCAAAAAATTTTTAGGTCCACAATGGTTTGTTTATTCTTCAAATGGTTAGATTGGAAGTGACATGTGTGACACAAAGTGAATTAATGAAAAAATACAGAAAGGATGCACATACGCTCTGTTTCTTTCATTTTAATTTTGGAGCATATTGTCGCAATTGCTAGCAAAGAGCTTCCTTAAATTCTGTTTAAGAGAAAAGGGAAAGAAATTCAAAGCTAAAGAGAGGGGAAAAAAAAGAAAAATCTGAATTGCAGAAAGTATGTGTGCGTTTTAACCACTCACATTTGTATTACATAGACAAGACTATAGAACAAATATGTTTCCCAGGCTCCACCTAGCAGACAATTCGGAAAGATATTTGACCCGCTTCCCCCTCCCTTTTTACCCTTCCAGAATTAATTTTCCCTGCTATTTTTATATGAATGTAAGACAAAATACCTCTTCACAAAGAGGCAGACTCCCATTTGACAGGATTACTCACCGCTAAAGTAAAGGGTTGTACCCAGGTTGTGGTGAGGGCAGAGAAGTCTTAGGGACCCATGCCAGGAAGGGCTGGCTGGGGCCATGATCCAACCACAAGAAAACACACAGGCTTTCAAGTCAAGTACTGGCATGTTCACCAGAGCAGAACTATCAGCCCCAGAATAATGATCACAATGTAGATATTGATCACAAAATGTTCACAGTGCAACATTTGACTATAAAAAGATCCTGGTTCCTGCTTCTAACACCTGTTTACCTCCTATTTCTTTTCTGGATTGCTTAAACACTTACAGCTAAGCTGACGGAGGTCAGAGGAACAGCATGATCCACGGGCCAAAGTACTACTGATCTCCACAGAAACAAAAATGCTATTATCCATACCACCACGATTCAGAAAATTATTTTCTCTCTCCAAGTCTTCCTTTACTTTTCTCCCGTCTGTCAAAACTGCCTCTGCAGCTTGCTAGCTTCTCTACTCCGGATTTGTAGGTCTGCCCAATGCCTATCCAGTAATGGGTCCTGACTCAGGTTAAACCACTATTGTACTGTAAAAAAATTGCTAAGAGCAGCAGAGAATTGCTAGAGCACAGGCAGATAGGCTCAGAGATAATAAATCAGCACTTCATAATGTTTATACATGTTTGAGGGTAAAATTGGGAAGGAAGAAGAGCAATCCTTTAAGATAGTAAGAGTAATAAAGCAAGAGCATTGAGATAAAATTTATGAACACTGTTATTGAAAAAACAATGCAGGGAGAAAGAGTGAGTTCAGAACATAAAATTAACCCGAAATTTATTTTATAATTTACATTTCCCCCTCAAATTTCCAGAGTTCTTGCTTCACACTTCTGAATTTCATGCATTTTCTCCTCAGACTGCTATGACTTTCCAAATGATGTTACATTCCTGAATATTAATCTAAAATAATTGAATTGAAATGTTAACTTACTCCTCTTCAGAAAAATATTTACTATTGATTAGGTTCTTAAAATTAGAGTAATTCTTGTCTGAATAATTTGTGTAAATAAAGAGCTTGCGATCTTAAACGCATCACTGAGCTTCACTTTTTGATTTTATTGCCGTTTTCAGTGCACTGGAGTTGGAAGTAAGAAAGAATTTCACCATTAAGTCATTGTTACTTATGAGACAGTGATAAAATTGCACATCAGGCACCATTTTACTAACTATAAAAAGCAAGAAGTCACTTGAAAAAAAAAAAAAAAGGATGCTAAAGTAATCTCATTCCTGGTACAGTGTATTTTTTTTCTTTTCCTTTACCAGAACATTTCAGGTGACAACATTTTGGAATTTGATGCTAAATTCTCTTGGCTGAGTACAGACTGAGACAAGCGCACGACTTTGATGCCTCGGGGATACGGTAATGCAATACAGAGGGATTTATTTTCTTTTTTATTTTTACCTCATGTCACAAGTTCAATTTTAGGCCAACAGTACCCAAAACGGCCACCATGTGATACAGCAGCTTATGCAAAGAGTCTGGTGGTTTTAACCCAAGCCCTGGGACAGAGGAATCTGCCTCACAGACTTGCTGCCACAGTGTTAACACTACTGTTGCTCTGACTGAGTTCCTCTGTGCTCAGGGTCGGGTACCAGCTCATGGTCTCCGCCATCCCAAACTGGGGCATGGAAATTTCAGCTAGGAAAAGGCAACAGTAAAATGATCCCAGAAACCAAAGGATGTGTTTCAGAAGTCTGGCTGCGCTGCGCGGATGTGAAAAGGCAAAGTGAAGATTACTTTCACGCATGCTCGAAAATACATATGGAGGGCATTTTGCATTGACCTTCCCTTGGCTTGCTCTGGCCATTCTGATTCCACCGTCATTAGTAATTACTGTTCCTGCAATGGCAGTCAGTCACACCAGATCCTGCGTCAGGGAAAGGGAAGGATCTGCACTGAAACCATAGATACGGCTGCTCTCCATGGGCTAGTGTCAGAATGGAATAGAAAATTTTATTCAGTTTGTTCCCAGCAATAAATACAATCCTGGCATCCTGGATAAATCCTTCACATAACAGCATGTGTTCTTTTATGCACCCTGGGAGCGATTCTATTTAAAGCCGTGGAATTGTGGGTGTGAGACTGTAAGCACATCCACTTACCCAAAACAAAATTAAAACCTGTCTTATATTAGAGTCAGGAGAGCTGTTACGAAAAATGCAAACCATATGAAGTTTTAAGTATACTTATGTTTTTTATCTGTCTCTGTGTAGCATATACAATTGACTTTCACTGCCTGAGATGAAGTGATGACAAGTGTTTTACCATATTATTACAGAATACCCCAGTAGCATTATCACACTTCAACTTTTGCTTGCAATAAATCTCTGCTACATGCATGTCAGAAGTCATTGCTCATATCACATCTAGACAAACTGTGGGCCCTCTCTCCCCAGTGGACATGAACGAGACTTCACATACACTAGGTGTCCTGCTATTAAGGCTGGAATAACTCCCGCAGGTCAGACACCGGGAACAACGTTCCCACACGCGTTACTTGGCAAGGGCCAGAGGTCTGTTCTCAGGCAAATAACAGTGGCACAGGCATGAGTCATTGCAGAATGCAATGGATTTATCACCACAATGACACCATCATCCCTTATATGCTGGTTTCCATATGCAAGTCTCATTCCATTTTTTTTATTCTTCTCAGAGATTTATAACTCAACTGCTGAAACGTATTTCACAAGAACACAATTCTCTGTTCTGTATATTTTTTGTAATAGCTATACCATAAACCATATTCTCATTACAAGGATCCAGCTTTAGGTCCAGCCTGCTTATTGGTTTCAGTTTGGTCCAACCACACGATAAGCAGTGTCCCAATCTCAGCAGTGTTAATGACTCTCTTTGGGGCCTTCACTAAAGCATTTAATCTTATAGCCCAAATTCTGCTCTCTATGAAGCTGGAGTCATAATATTTATGCAACTAGAGTCCTGTAAGAAAGTTAAGAGTAGCACAGACATTCCATGATGAAGTGCATTATTTGTTACAGAATTAGATTTGCCTTTGAACTTTTATAATGGAAGGTGGGAATTCAAACATTCTTCCTTAATACTGAGTAGCTCTGGACTAATTAAAAGACAAATTAAAGCAGCAAGAAAATGTAAGGATTAGATCATACAGAAATCATTGTTAGATTACATACTACAAAACTCAACAAAATAGACATTTCTTGAGATAGTGCACATTTTTGTTGTGATGCAAGAAATGAGATAACTACTCGGATGATCAAGATACTAATAACCAAGCTACAGTGGTTTCCTGGTGTCTTTTGCTCTCTTGCCTAAACTTTAGAAAATTTATTTTTTCCCTTTTCGCAAAATAATTAAAGGAAACTTGGAAATTAACTCTTTGAATATTTTCCCAGAGAAATATTCTGTCCTGCAAACCATGCCTAATTCCGGCTTCACATGAAATCAATTCCATAAATTTCTACAGCCTACCAACATAAAAGAGAGGAAAGTGAGGCATGCAGTTCATGCCACTGTAAGTAGCTCTCTGATGCCACAGTATTTTCTGCATTTGACCCAAGAGGTAGTTGTAAAACCAGGCACGAAACAAACTGTTGCATCACTCGGTAAAATAATAACTAAACTTATTATTAAACCTCCTCACTTAATATTCTTCCCCTTTTCAGCACAAAGAAAATACCAAAGAATGAGACCATGTGGGAAGGAAAGGAAATAAAACCATCTTGCTGCACATCTTGGAGAAGCATCTAAAGCCTGAGACTACTGCAGTCAGACCTCCCTCGAATCCTGCCCTCTCTAGCTGCCACCTCTCCTCAGTCCCCACACTGACCCCCCTGAATCAAGCCAGATGGGACTGGCAGAGACATGTCAAGGAAGTGCTGAAAAGGTGACTTGGGTCTCTGGCAGCTGGTCTGGAGCTCATTTCTATGCTAAATCTCTGGGGGCTGCTGCTTTGCAATTTCTCAGGAATGTTTAATTCTCCTCATCCCTTTGCTGAGTCTCTCTGGAGAGGTCATGGAGGCCTGTGACATCCCTGGAGGGCACTGCCTAACTAAATTAGCATGAGATAACTTTGGACTCTCTTCCAAACAAGAAAATACAAGGGAGAGAATTTCATTAAAAGCAGAAGACTAGGTGATCCAAGTTAATCCCAGCCCAGAGCTGCTGCAGAAATGTTCTCTGTTTATATTTTGACTTTACTCTCTGTTACAGAGTTCACTGACTATAATGGAAGCTGTGTTAAGTGCACAACTTGACCTCAGTTGACCAAATCTTAGTTTCATAATAAAGACAAAAAGTGGGTTAGGCAGCTCTAAAAGGTCTGATTAGTTACTGTTTTGCCTGTTTGTGCGTGACTACGTAGGGCATTCAGTGAATGGTAAAAGATAAACACTGATGTACTTTATTCTTTAGATGAGCTTTTTAATCAAGAAACATGAACGCTTTAACATGCAACACTACTATAATACATACGTATGTAGGCTTAGCAAACACAACCAAGTCCCAAACTTGCATTTTGGGTTTTTTTCAATTACTTGTATACGCAGAGTTTTATTTAGGTTCCTTCAAGGGGTGATGGAAGAAAAGAGAACTCAGAGAAGAGGGAATGGCAACGTCTGCACCCTGTTCTGCAATAATGTTTCCCATGCAACTCAAGGGCAGGGTAAGATGCAAAAGTAGATTAACATATTCAGCAAACTCATCTTCCAGCAGTGAAGTGATTGCAGCAAACACCACAGCAAACAGCTCCAAAACAAGGATTTGATTGTCTATATACAAACAGGATGGGGAGCAAATTAGAAACTTTTTACTTGGGCTGAGGTTGTAACAGCTGACACTAGGGAAACAGGAGATGAAACAAAAATGTACCCAGAAAACCTCATTGCCTGAGCTTCATCTATGGGAAAAACTGAGCTGGTGAGACCCAGGAATTCACACTTCAAAGTATTGTTAAATATATTGGTAGTAATAAGTGAGACCACCTAACTTAGTACAATATGAAAGAAAACCACATTATTCTTGCAAACATGAGATTAGAAAGGGAAATCTTTATTAAATGCTGTTTATAAGCCAGTCCTGCATAACAGCATGCTTTGGCTATATTGGGACAAATCCTCCTCCTTCTGAAAAGACAAGAAGAAAAGGAAAAGGTACAAAAGTTCATGCAGTTCACAGTAAGGACAACCCAATGTGCTCTCTCCCTTCAGGAAGGAAATATTAGCATGGCCCCTTAGCTACACTCTGAGGGCAGTGATCTGCTGGGAAACATGATTTCAAATCGGCAGATCTTGGGGCACCAGCAGGCCAAACCAGGCTTCTTACTTCTGTCATAATTGTCTCTTTTTCACAGAAGGACCACTGCTTTGCCATGGGTGCCACTGGGTTTGTACACGTGCAGTTAAAAAGCAGATTTTCCCACTGAGCTTTTCCAGAAGCTGAATGTCTGTTAAGAAAGTGCTTTTCCTAGTCTTCCTCCAAAAGATGAAATGATATGCTGAAGGAGAAAGTTATTCCAGCATGGGAGAGAGGCTGGAGAAAACGCATGAAAATAACTTCCTTCCACAGTGAATGTTCTTACCCACTCCTTAAAGCTTGCTTCATCACCAAAATCACACCCTGAAATCAAGCATGTGGGCCCAAATCCAGCCCCCCTAGAGTCAGTCAAATCTTTACTATAGACTTCTGTGAGGATGGAATTTCACTCCGTATGTAGGAGCCTGTCACGGCCAAAGGCGAAAAAGAAAGGGAGTTTTCCACGCAGGCTCTGCTTTTCTACTTCTGTGCCCCTTGGGAAACTGGTGCAATTAGATCCCTATTATTATATACTGGAAAGGCATATTTGGCACTGCATGTGAGTTTATGTACTTAAAAAACAGAGGGAAATTTTAAATATAACTTACTCTCTTTCAAACACCAGACTTTATATATAAACATTTCAAAGCTGCTACAGTCTGGTAAGCAAATAATTAGGGAAAAATAAGCATGTGAAATATATGATTAGCTGGCAGAGAAAGAGTGCTAAATAAGATTCTAACCCCTTTTAAATGCCAAAACAAGGGATAAAAATTCATATTTGTGTCCAAAAAAATAATCAAACTAACTCCAAACATTTGAATGAGAACAACAAGGAAGGAGACTTTATAGCAATAGGCTTTTGTCTTTATTGTAGGGCTTCCTGGGAAGCTGCAAATAGGAAAATTAACCCAAAGAGACTAAAGGTGTGATCTCAACAAATCTACTTATACATGCATTAAACACATCCTTTGTCACAATTAGAGTCCCCCTTTTCATCTACCTAAATTCAGAACTCTCTGGTCCTGAATACAAGCCCACATGGGGGTTTAATGCAACTGAACTGATTTACTGTACTATTTCATCCAGGCTGATTTTCCTGGACCAGACCCATCAGCATACTGCAGTATAAGAAACAACATGTATGGTGAGTGATAGACTCTTGGAGTTCTTACTATAAACATCGAATTTTCTTACTTTTTTTTTGATCTACAGAGGGTTCAGCTTGTGTTTTCTTTCCTTAAAAATGTATTTTCTCCTTCTCAAGTTTTAACTGGATACATTAGTCTGCATTGCCCTAAATTATCAGCAACAGTATTTTGAAGTATTTACCAAATAATCTGTTTTATCTCCTGAGAAAGGAGGAAGTCAAAAGTGAAGAAAATCCTTGCATTTTCAAACTCATCATGCACAGGAGGGCACATCCTCAGATGTCATATGCATATCCTGGTATGTCAATTAGTCTGTAATGTCTTTCAGATATTTCTGGGTAAAAGTATCACAGAAACCCAAATAATTTTCATCGCATCTGAACTTTTACATGCCTCACCAGAACACACTTAGATAGGGAGGAAGGATTTTGTCTTTATGTCGCAGGGCAAGAAAGGAAGATGCCTTTTTTTCCAACTCCCCCAGCAATTCAATGCCTGGAGGAGAAACAGGAAAGAAACCATGGTGACCTCCCTGAACTTAGGGAAGCAGCTGCCAGCTCAGCAGGAGTAGCATTGCTGATGGACTCTAGTACCTACCGCTGGAAGAAGCCTTTAAGCCTTTCTCGCTCTCCCTCCTCTCTCTCTTTCTTTCTTTCTTTCTTTCTCTTTCTTTCTTTCTTTCTTTCTTTCTTTCTTTCTTTCTTTCTTTCTTTCTTTCTTTCTTTCTTTCTTTCTCTCTGACATCTTCTACCTCTAAATTATACAAATGGAAGAGCAAGAGAGAACTTTCAGAAACCTCAGGAGTCAACTTGTTATTAGACAGGATAAAGAAGTCACAAAATTTCCAATTATACATACAAAATCAAAACAATATAATTGCTGTATTGAGCCAGCAAGGCATAACTTTGTTTAAGGAATGATTTATGTCTCATTTCTACTTTCTTGAACACTTTGTCTCTTGACATATTAATGTTATTGCTCTCTGAATTCAAACTTCTAAAAAATTGTTTATGCTACTAAAAAAGATTTAAACTTGGCAGATGTGAAACAAACCTACATCTCAGATGTAGGGAAAAACTTCACACAAAAGGAAAGTGCTGACTTTTCTAATTCTAGATTTAAAGGTGCCTTTGAACGTTTCTAGACAGTTATCGCAATGAAGTTCAGCAATGACTTATTTCCTCTACCTTGGAGAAAATGAAGTTATTAAAGGAACAGAAAGCAAAATAAACAGATATGGTGAGAGGAGTTTTTATTTTCTAAGATTAAAAGTGTGAGAACGTCAGGGAAACTAGAACATAGTTGCCATCCCGATCCTGAATATTTTATTACACACATTTAACCTGAGGCATCAAAGGGGACTCAGGCCCATACATGAAGGGGAAATACAGCCATGTTCCAGTACCAGCACCACACAGAGATGCCACACGACACTGAAACATGACAGCCGGTCAGTTAAAGTTTCTCTTTGTTTTTCCTGTTGTGAAGCCAAAGTAAATGTATCATCTGAAGACTGGGTATGAAGAGCATTAAGTGAAAGCACTCACACTTGTGGTGGGTTAAGTGCACACAGTGAATCTGCTATCTCGGATCAGCTACACAAGGCAACATGCAACTCTGCCTTGAGTGCCTGTTCCTCTCTTGTTTGCTTTTTCTCTTTTATTTTTGTTGTTTGAGTTCTTTTTTTATCCCCCAGCCCAAAATCTAGGAGAGTCAAGCAGCTTCATCAAGCTTCAGACCTTTAAAGAAGTAGTTTAGGCTCTGCAGTTAAAGGAAAGACTTGATATGGGGCTCGGAGAAAAAGGCAGATGAAGAGGAAGGGGGAGGAGAGGAGAATGTTTTCTGGCATCTGACCCAGGTTTAAAACTGTGTTTCATTTTCTTAAACAAAACCAAAACACTCCTCCAACTTTGGGAAATCCTTAGAAAAACAACAAAAACATTGTTTCAGAAGGCAATTCTGGTTGCTACAATGACACATCATTTATGAATGGAAGTACTTAGAAGAGAGTAAACTAATTCTTAAGGACAATAGCAAACACACATTGGACCTAAATTTGCTGTTTCCTTGGCACTGTTACACTGACAATTAAATTATTCAAGATTTGCACTACCGTAACAAAAAGCAGAGCCAAGACCATTATTTCCATCACTGACAAAGAAATACTTATATCCCAACTGTGCAAAAGTCTTAATAAAACCACAGAATAAATGATTTAATCACTAAATGAAACACAGACTGATCAGAAAATTCCTAATACTAGAAGGGGTAATAGTAGTAGTAGGAATAGTAATAATAATAAAAATAGTGATAAGATTGGGGCCATACATTACAGACATACACTAGGTTCAAAAGGATGCCTCTGTCTATCAGATGTATAAGTCAAGAATTTTATTGCCTTATCCTGTTAAATGTTATCTACAAAAATGTAGAGCTCAACAACTGAATATATGCTTCGAAAAACTCCTGTTATTAATTAGTAAATTTGCATAGGCTAATGTGTCCAGCATTAGCAGCATCCCAACAGTACTGACACAGAAATCAAAATAATAGCCACTGAAAATCAACCAGTTCACAAATCACACTTAGGACTGTAATGAAAAGTCCAGTTTTTATTATCTGGTAAAAGTAAAAATCTTTTTTATCATCAAGATCACATTTAAGGCTTTCCAATGATGTCATTTATAAGGACTCCAGTTTTGAAAGAAAGAGGATAAATACTTCAAATTGCATTTCCCCCAGTCCCCTCTACCGAACAGCCAGCCAAAGCCAGAAGAGAAAACTTTTCCCCTACTCTTACATATTTAGTGTAAAACAGGAAGACATATCTATGTTTTCTTGTCTTGTTTACTAATGAAACAAGGCTTATGCACTTCACATGCACTTGGTTGTGTGTCCAGTAACTCCTGATTTCATACTGCCTTACTTCCATCGAAATTTGGCAAAGGAACAGCAGTACCAAAATTTTAAATTACCGCAAGTCTGGCCAAAATAGGAATTGACAAAGGGAGAGATACCCTGTTGGATCACTGAGGAAATGGCCAAGTCTGAATGTAACCAGGGAATGCACACAGGAAGGAGCTATTACGAAGGATCAGAATGTATGGGAAACTTCAAGCAGAGGTTGCAGTTCATATGATACTAGACACCCAACCATGTGTTACAAAACAAATGGCTTGTTTACAGAACTACATCTTCAAAAAATGAAGTTCGGACTTGCCAGCTTTGGAGAAAGATTGTGCAGGAGCACAGTCTCTGGGGTTTTTAAAATTTGTTTCCTTTTAAATGCTGCTGGCTTTGCATAACATCTACACATAATAATTACAAATGTACAGGCTGAACACACCTTGCTCAACACACCTGACCAGCAGCATGAAACTTTGTGTGAATTTCCCCACCAACTGCTCCTATCCTACCAAGGGAAGTGCATGGGATGCTGGCATGGAAATCCTTTGCCCCTTCCAGTCAGCCGGATACTTCAGCATCAGTGTCCCCAAGAGCAGACTAACCTGGGACAGGCTGAGGGCAGACCACGGCCAGTCTGGAGGGCCACAACAATTGCACATTGCTTCCTGCAAGGGTTAAGCCAGGAAACATCTCCTGTCTTATCACTGCAGTGCATGCCCAGCTCTGCTGACAGCATCTGCTTGCTCACCCCTCATTCTATGCAGCTTTATGGATCAATGGTGTAAATATGACACCAAGGGGGGCACTCACTACCCTCCTGCTTTAAGTGGATTGACATATGGAGGTTATTTTGACCAAGCAGATGAGAAAATGCAAACAAGAAAATGTTGGCAGTTCAAACTGGCTTTCATTTCTTAGTGTTCTGTGACAAAATTAGTTGGGAGAGATTACTTACTTCCCTTGTCCTCCCCAGCTCAGCCCAGAAAGCTCTCAGTGCTGATAGCCCTAGAGGTTGTACCCATGGCTCTGTCTGTAGAGGCTGGGCAGTGGGAGTCTATAACATCCTGCAGCCACAAGGGAAGAACAAATATCTGCCAAAGTGCCATATAAGCTGTCATCAAGGCACTTGGATCAGCCCTGATCTCAACAGCAGGCATTGCTGCTCAACTGGAACACAAATTCTTTGTACATGTGCCAAGACATTTCATCTCTTAATTGAAGTAAAAAAGTCCATATATCTGGGTCTCGAAAGGAAGCCATTCTCTCCTTGTGCAATCCCAATATGCTCCTTTCTAAGCACACCTGCAGTCATGACTCAGACCTGGGAATGCCACTGAGGAAGAGGAAGGATGCACTGCAGCCCAAACACTTGCTAATGCAGCCAGATTACTGTGGGCTATTGGGCAGGCAGTCAGAGGTACACTGGAGAGTGTATCCCATCTTTGGGGTAACAGAAAGCTGGCAGGTCTTTTATTTTATATCACATTGTGGTATCTACCAAAATCCCTTAGAAAATTTTTACAACTAGATACTACATAGCATTTTTCCATGTATCAACAATGTGAAGAGAAAGTATTCAATGCTATTTGGAACAGTAATCTACATTAGTGTCCTATAAAAAGCATTAAGCCATCGTCTTTCCATAATAATTTCACAAGTAAGATTTTTTTCATAAGTATTTTTCTTTAGATGTTGTCTGTGTGTGTTCAGTTTGCAGCTCCACAGCATTAGAGGCATACAGAGGTTCTTGTCTCTTGGTAAATACTATGTAAATTTGTTCCTATGATTACAGCACTTGCTAAAATGAGCGTAGTAATTAGGAGGCAATCCTTACTTTATGAATTTTCCATAGTAGGTTTGATGCTCCAAGATAAATCTCCAGTTCATCAAAATAGCTGTGCTTGTGCTTAATTTCAAACATACCTTTACTCCACCACAATTAAGCAAAAGACTTGAATACATGCTTGTTGCTTGAAGGGGATTAAATCTGTTGACTTTAATTAGATTTATGCCCAGACTGAAGTTCTTCCCTGAATTGAGGCCTGTGAAGTATGGTGTTTTGAAAGAGGAAGTACTGAATGAAAACTAAGAGAGATTATTCAGATTATCATTTGAATATGAAATAATACTTTATATTTTTCATATTCTGTATCCATTAGCTATGTAAACCATACGTCATCATCCATAAGGAAAACAGTAAATGCTTTTAATTTATTTAATATTATCCAACTCTGTTGTAAAAAATCTCACACTTATATCAAGCCTCATAAATAGCAAATCAAACTACAAAAATCAAACATTTTCCTTGTGAATTAGTTCTCGCAGAGGATACAGAAAGGCTGTTGTAAATAAAATAATCATATGTTTCTTAGGCAATTACTTGTGGCATTTCAGGACAATGTCTTGATGGACACATGAATCTATTTTAAAAGGTTTGGTGGTAACTTTTCTAAGCACATACTGTAATAAGTATCTTAAAAAATTTCTTTTAAAAATACTTTTTAAATAATGATCAGTGAAGTAACCTCCATAAGGGAACTAGATACTAATCATAATTTGAAATCAGACAGACAGGAAATTGCCGCACCCTATATTAGTGAATGCATCCAGGTCCCATGGTAGTCTTTACAGTGAGTTTAGATTGTCTATGGGAAATGAAATCATGTGCCAAAGGCCAAGTAAACCCAAAATTAAAATTCACAGTTATGTCTCCCTGTTGCATTCATAATCCTGCTTATGCCTCTTACATCATTACAAAGTGTTCTCCAGAACAGAACAACCCACTGCTGTGCTATGCATACCACTACAAGCTACAGGCTGTCCAAGTTCTGCTCCAAAGGCCAAATATCACCCACTCAGTCTTAAAAATTGTGCTCAGGGTCATCGTTCATGTCTATATGGTGGTCAGACTCTGGGATATTGTGTGCACTGGAATCATCTGCTGGTAATTTCAAGGTTTGTTTTACCACAAGCCCTCTAATTCACTTTTGGATATTATATTCTATACGATGACAACAGCACCTACACTTCGCACACTATTACAGAAATAAAAAGCGTCTCTTCAATTCTGTAAAAGTTATCACTGCAATCACTTCTCATGACATTTCTGGACAATGTCTTGGTGGACACCTGCATATATTTTAAATAGTTTGCTGCTAACTTTTCTTTTACACATATTTGTAATGCCTACCATCTCTCTGAAGTTCATATTCAGTGGTCTCAATTCCCTTCACTGTTGTTTGCAAGAATGGGAATTAGAAACTTTGATGACCTGGTGAAATCACTCACTCAAGAAATTAAACCAAACAATAAAACTAAGTAGCCTAAATACTGTTTAGCAGAAATGTGGCACCTGCAATCCATTACTGAAAGAACTCAGTACCATAAAATATAGTGATCAAGTTTTCAGATAGCACAAAAGATGTTAGAAGAGAATGAAAATAGAGTAAGTTTATTTTCTTCTGGTTCTAACTTCATTTAGATTTTGTAGTTGGCAGCATGTCAGGACCAAAAGGCTTCCGGCAGGAGATCATTATTTTAAAACATTAACTCCCATGTTAATGTTTGATTTTGCTAATGTTTAAATTGGGATATATTTCTGAGCAGGAGAACGGAGGGGTAGAAAGATCACACACAATGCTTCTTCTCCAGTAAAAGTAGCCAGAGGTGGGTTACAGTAAAAAAAATAAGCTAACATCATGCAACAGATATAATACAATTCACACAGGTAACTGCTAAATCCAAGGTGCGGAAAGACAAGAAAATACAAAGAAAGAGCTTATTGATAACAGAAACCATTTATTTGGCATAGGAACCTCTGCCAGACTTCTGCTACCCCACTATTTGAGTGAAGGCTCCTGCAGAGCATCAGCCTCAAAGCTGTGTGTCACCAGACGAGCAGTGTTCTGGAAGAGACCTAAACTTCAGCGCCTGATTAAGGGGAGTCATCAGAGTTCCCACCATACTTTTAATGAATAAAGAGGTATCAGATCCTGGTCAAGTAGCATCTGGGTTAAATAACTGGCAAGCTAGCGTGGAGAGTGTGAGAGTGGAAAGTCAGAGATTAATCACAAATAAAAACAGATTGTAGAAACAGATATTCTTGCCTCTTGAGTTACTCTCAAACTTAACTCCATAAAATAGCTGATTATCACACATAAGTTCACTAATGCACTCGTCAAAAAAAGAGTAAATTTTTAAAAAACCCCTACTGATTTTAGTCACAAGGCACCAAAGGACTCCGAAGTATATGAGCTAACCCTGAGCCGGATACCTTAGGCATCAGAGTACACAGGACCCACTGCGTGTAGTTTCCTAATGTGCCATCCACTCCTGCAGCCACACTTGTCCCCATCCTCCTCACACTTCTGACTGCTCACATACTGCTCACACTTCTGACTGATCACATATATTTCACTCTCCTTTGATAGCTTTGTGTAATACTACAGCCATGCCTTAAAATTCAGCTCATAGCTCATCTAGTTTCCAAGTTTTTCATAACAGGAAATGTGATTCATACATATCTTTAATTACATGTATCAGTGTAAAACACTAAGCTGTTGCAATAGCAAAACCTGGGTAACAAAACTTTTCCAAAATTTCAGGGTATTTTTACAGAAGAAAGGATTTCATGCCATGATTTTCCAGTGCCACTTTGTGTGCGCTTCAAGAAGACCATGTCTCCAATAGTGATACCCTGCTAAGAGCAATCATGGAGCTTTTGTCCTCAGCAAGGAGAACTGACCAGAATTTCATACTTCTCTTTACATAACAAGGCACCCTGCAGAGAGATACTAAATTTAGACACAAATGAAGCTTTGTCCATGTTTCAGAGGGCTGATGTTGCTGGGTCATGCTTACGGGCAATCTAACCAACAAAAGACGGTAGAAAACAGCAAACTAGAACAACTACTGAGATGACATGGACTATTCCCATTAGTTTTAGTCAGCATGATGCAAAACACAAACTTTCGTTACACTGCATCGGGAACAAGAGTAATTATTATAATTTTCTTTCTTAGCATCTAAAAGTAGCAATGCAGACTTTTCATTCCCGTTGTGCCTTTGCAATATGAAATGACTGGCTATTTGCTGAGCAAACTGGTGGGAAATTACAAAAAAATTTAAAACATAAAGAGCACACAAATACAGAATACTGCAATTTTTGAGGACTTTAATTACCAGAGGTATAACATCAGCAAGCTGTTTCTACTGTAAAATAACTGGTTTGCATAAATGCATTGTGTTAGCTAGTCAGTAGCTCAATTATTACTTTGTTGTCTTGGGTCTAAATATTCGAAGTAGAAGTGTAACTTAAAACAAGAAATATCTGTCAAGCAGGAAAGCTCAAGATACCTTTTAATAACATACCAGAGAGCTGCTTTATTGTGTTGCTGCTGCTGCTTCTTTTGAACTCCTAGATAATATCAGATGAGGAACATTATACTGTTCTATGCACATTTCCCTCATCACCACAGTATCTGAAAAGCTTCCAGTAGTTCATTAAGCAACATGACTAACCTCTCTCATTTGTGGTTTCTCTGTTCTCTCTCTCATCCTCTCTCCAGGAGAAGAGCTCTGTGTGCATGTGTGTGCGCACAGTGTTTTGGTGTATTGTGTTGGTTTGGTTATTTTCAATTTTAAATTTTATTATGTGCATGCTACTCTGCATTTTTAACGAAGGGATACACAGCTTTATCTCACTTAACTTCTGCATTTGCTATTTGTGTGTTACTGGGTGGAGCCTGCATTCCTTGCCCACCTCTTTTCTTCAGTACACATTCTCTGGCTGTTCTTCCATATGCCTAAAGGACACACAGCAAGTGGATGCATAGCACAGAAAAGACCAACTAAGTCAGAGGAAGAGAGCGGAAGGGTGGGAGAAAGGTCTCATAAATTATGCAGGCCATGACATCATAGCTATTAATGGTTTTCACATTTTTTAAGATGAACTACTACAAAAATTTCCCTCTCTGCTATTAAAGGGGATAGTGAGCATTTAAGAGTCTCCCATAAGGGCGTAAATGAAGTTGCAAAATCTGTCTACTGTGCAGAAGGTGCAATACATAGGGGTTTTGTTGTCATTACACAACTGTGTGGATGAAGATGGCTTTTCATATATAAAATGCAGATAAGAAAAACTTCAAAAAGGTAAGCCTGATTCTTCCCCTCTATTGTGATAGCATATGCAGAGCATAACTTCACTAACTCAGCGTATTCCTACGCAAGAAGAGCCCACATCTTGGTAGCATATGTGTAATTTTTTTAAAGCCCAGAGTGAAAAATGTTATGATAGGTAAAGTATGTAAGTTAGAGTGCTGCAAGGATTGTGGAAAGCTATTGCAATTTTTATGCATTTGTCAAATTTGGTATCAAAACACTGAGGACAGTCTCAGTTCCCCCAGCCAAGATTTCTGGTATCATCATCTCTCTCAATTCAAGTTCATATGCACATCTAGCTGTAAAAAGCAATACAAAAATGCCCTCAATTTCTGCAATTTTTACCCCAGTATATCTTGAAATGGCTCAAGAAAAATCAATATTTGTTATTATTTTTTTGATGATGAATATGAGAGAAAAAAACAGGAGATGACTCTTCAAAGTCAGTCAACAGATCAGGCCTTCGTCCGCAGTGAAACTTCAGGGCTCATACACCAGTCTGCTCCCAAAGCAACATAGTCACACAAAAGTCTGAGTTAACCCTAACAGAATCTGCTTGAGAATGAAAGCGAAAATTACTTTAATGTTTACTAGTGTAGATAAAAAGTTAGCTTAATTTCTTTTTTTTTTTTTATCCTAAAGAGAAAGTTCTGTGCAAGGTACTGGAGGTCTAGCCCAGGATTATCTGCTGTTTGACTGCTGCCATCCAGAATAGGCGCAGGAGGATAGGAGACCCTATCCTCTCATTCAGAAGGAGACAAGCTGATGAACAACTGAATCTTTAATTGTGTGTCGAGGATACTTCTGGAAGATTTTACTATCCCAACATTTAAAAACCAGGAAAGCCAGGGTAAAGGCCAGTATTACTTAATATGAAAAAGGCTGGGAATGGAGCTAAGTTGCCTGGCTGATGAGCAGGAGCCTTATGTCCTGTGAGACTCTGAGCAGAATCTTCAGGGTTTGCCTGCTGCCTTCAGGTATCAACGTGCCCAGAAATGACACAGGGACCTGCGCGTCAGCCGTCATTGCAAGGATTTCACTGAACATTAAAATTCTCCCCACACCAGGGAAATACAATTTCTTGTGTAAAACCAGCCACTCAAGGGCCACCTCAATTTCCCCTCAGCTTACTGCTGCCAGTGAGAGCTGATGGGGATTAAAAGTAGGGGCCAAATTTTCCCCCTCATGGTGGCTCTCTTGCGTGGGACTCCAGAAACTGCAGTACAGATGTCAACAAGTGCCACAATAAACTAGAGCTTGCTCTTTCCTGAAAGCCAGCAAAGTCATTCTGATGCTGCCTACTTTAGAAGTGTTATTTAACCCCAGCCAGTAACCAAGCTACCCCAGCTGAAACCATCACAAGAGGAAAATCGAGAAATGACGTATTTTGAGACAAGTTTCTTAGTTGCTTAGGGGTTTTTAGCTAAGCCTTCTAATAATTTGGATTGCTTTTCACCTTGAAACAGTTCTGCCTCTGAAATATTCTCCTGGTCATAACATATTCTGTCAAGTTGGCTTTTGTTTTTGACAAAGTTTTCTTGGCCAAAATATTTTTTATGGTTTTAAGCTGCTGCCAATTGCCTGAAAATTAAAATGTGGGTAAAATTCAAGATAGATGTTTCTCAGGACAAATAAGGAGTTTGATATGTAGCAGGTATGATGGAGACTTTTATAGTTGTCTTGGGACCTGAGAAATATGTTCTTTTCATTTTTTTTTTCTTTATTTTGGAACAATAAGGACACAATTATTTTTCTCACAACATGTAACATCTCAGCCATTTACACCTTCTTTTGGTCCGCACATACTGTAGAGGGTAGGCCAATCCTGTCCTTTTATTCATGGATCAGACTTTTGCACCTAATGGAAAACAAAGCACTGCCTCCACCAAAGTTATCAGGAAAAGATGTTAGAAAGATGACAAAGAAACTACAAGCACAACTTCTTGAGTGGGAAATGTGTGTTGCTATAAAGCAATACAATAATAGATGCATGAACAATTCTTTTCATAAATAAGTAGGGAGAGAAAGGCCCAAAGTAACCTGAGGTTTCTTGTGGGTCTTTTTTTTTTTGTCTTTTTCTTAAAAAAGAAAGAATAAGTTACATATTGTCCAGACATTTGCTGGCTTAAGCTTAAAGGGCCTGCGTGCAGAGTATTCACACTGGGACTCTGCTCTTTTCTCTCAATAACATTATTTCAACTATTGAGTCGTGTTGCCACTGGGAAAATATGAACATTTCAACAAAGAAAAATAAATTGCATTTGTGTTCTCACTTCAACTCCCAGATTCTTGCTGGAGAGTAGCCAGGACAGTGCTTCAAGGTGCTGACTATCTCCTTCCAGCAAAATAGAACAGATGGGACGGAGCTAGGCTGGGATCCTGCAGCTAGATGCAAACACATATAAGTCTTGTATCAGAGTAAGGCTCTTTCTTCCCCTTACCTTCTCTACTTTGAGTACCTTGGATTTCAGAATATGGACATCTAAACACAGCAGCTAGGAGGGAGCCATGGCACATTTGGCTAGTGCATTGCACCACGTGCTGCTGCAGTTCAGACACTGTCAGGAAAAGCGAGGTTTGCTTCCCTCCTTTGCCACCTGCAAACTCAGAAAAATCCCTCCACTATTCTCAGATGTATTTTCCCTCCAATATAACAGGAATAATCCCCTCTTCCTGGGATACAGCTGCATGCCAAAGGCTCCACGATGGCCTGATACTAATACTTCAAGACCATGCAAGTGAAGGGGCTCTACAGTTTACTCCTGTGTACTTGGTGTCAGTGGGCCCTGCCACTCTGCCAGCTTCTGTACGATGTGCACAACCACCCCATTTGTAAACACAACCCTAGTGCATATCCACATGAACTATTTACAGGAGCAAGTTAAATAAAACATGGCATTTTTTGGCTGTAAGCAGTGGAGGGAGGGAGGGCATGAAACATGAGCCTAATCGGAATTGGGGAGCTGGGGTGAAGAGGGTTACAATCCACATTTACAGAACACTTTTTGAATACCAAAAGCTTTCCTCTTTATTATACAAAAACTTCGTT
Organism: Cnemophilus loriae; assembly: GCA_013397755.1. NCBI lineage: Eukaryota > Metazoa > Chordata > Aves > Passeriformes > Corvidae > Cnemophilus > Cnemophilus loriae. The sequence continues at coordinate 760,424 of VZTF01009676.1, forward strand.
CACTTCAGTTCACTCACTATGAATAACGAACTGGGGAATTAAAAGCTTTAAACCTGTTAAAGAAGGAATATTAACTTAGGTATAAATATAGCTGAAATAATCCAGACAGTTTTATGACCTTACACCCCCAAACGAAGGTGAAATGCAGAATTCTTTCCCCAGGAATAGTGGTAAACACAGCTAACAGATGGAAGAGCTGAATGGAAATTTCAATAAAGTAGGCCACAAAGAAGCATTTGTAAGTGCAAGGGTGCTCACTTAAAAAAAAGAGGGGGAAAAAAAAGACGGCTAAAAAATGGAACTTTGTTTTATTTTGATAGAGTGCCAAAACAGTACTGCATTCCTTAAAGAGCAGAATAAAGGAACAAGTTAGACTGGCCTTCTCAACACCTCAGCAAAAGCCCCCATGGGTCTCATTTTGCTAGGATGACTATTTATATGACAGGTAAGGGAATAATTTTGTTGGATTCAGTTACACTAGGCCTCCTTGACCCCTGGGTCAAAAGAGCAAATGCAAAAGTGACAATGTGGATAATTGCCTGTTTAGGATAATGGAATACTGATTGAGGGTCAATTATTATAACACCTGAAAGATAAATGAGCTGATGTGAAAGGTTCAGCAGAGGTAGCAAACAAGAACTGTCTACATGCACCATGCCATGGCTAATAGTGCAGAGTACAGACTGCTGTGTTTGATAGCAGGGAAGCACATTTCCTGAGCTGAACTACTAAAGTCGAGCAGTTTCCAAGCCCTAAAATACTTTAGTTTGTAAAACATGCTATAAAATAGAAATTCAGCTCCACTGCCCAAAGCTGCAGGATTAAGGTAATATTATTTAACATGCTACACAATTAATTTCCCTTATAACCCTTGTCTGTGCCACATATCTCAGACTTATGCTTTCTTCTGTCTCCTGAGTGAACTCTTCCATTGCTACACAATTAAAGAAAATCAGGTTTGACATTTGTATTTCTAAATCCAACCAAAGGGGAAACATTCAGGCTGTTACTACAGAGAGCCATTGTGGTTCATAGGATTTTAAAAAACTGAATTTTGTCCATAAAATGTTTTGAAACTTCTGTGCGTGCGACTGTCCTGGTTGTGTTATTGTGCATTGATTTGGCGTGGTATGATTCTTGAAAGTCTTGTTCCTCACTTTGGTCTTCTTCCTATTTCTTGTGTCCCACAATAAACAAAGATCCTTCTTTTCTCCTCTACAGATCATGATGGTAGGGTGTAGGCTGGAAAAAAAGCATTTTCAGGGGAAAGCACAACTGACCCGTCTTTAGGGTTACAGTCCAGCTAGAGGTCAGTCACAATTCTCTCCACTGAACGTTTTGTCTAGAGAAAAGGAGGCTCAGGAGACCTTCACTCTCTACAACTACCTGAAAGGAGTTTGTGGCAAGGTGATGGTCAGTCTCCTCTCCCAGATATCAAGTGACAAGATGAGAGGAAATGGCCAGGTAAGGTTCAGGTTAGACATTAGGAAAAATTTCTTCATTGAAAGAGTGGTTAAGCATTGGAACAGGTTTCTCGGGGAAGTGGTGGAGTCACCATCCCCGGAAGTGTTCAAAAAATGAGTAGATGTGGCACTTTGCAGTATGGTTTAGTGGGCATGGTGGTATTAGGTTGAAGGTTGGACTTGATGATCTTGGAGGTCTTTTCCAAACTTACTGATTCGAGTAAGCAGACAGTGAGTGTCCAGACACATAGAAAGCCCACCTTGGTGTGCAAAAAGTGTTTCCAGATCATCTGGAATTTCCATCTTCTTGTAGCTTGAGATGAATGAGCAATAAGAAACACATCTCTGTGAACAGTGGAGCTTTGATAAAACGCTCTCAATGTGAACATTCATGTCTCAAAAGTATGCCACAGCAAAAAGTGTTATTTAGAAAATATTTCACTCAGGTAAGATGAAAAGGACTCAGGAAATCTGCTGCAATAAACCCACAACATATAAGCCTCTCCCAGTGCTCTTCCATAGCAGCATGAGAGGACCTTGCCTGCTTTTTCCCCTCAGCCTCTGTGTGAACAGGGATCTTGGAAAGAGCAGGATTAAGCGCATCTAGATCTCTGTGACACTGTCAACAGAATACACTAGAATAGAACAGGCTGCTGAGAAAGTGAATCTATGAAACTATAGCACCTTCAAGGGGACTTGAAGGCGACCACTGCATGAGTATACAGGTAGGGACATTGCCCAATTTGGCTGCAACAGTGTGAATCACTGCTGCCCTGTGCCTTTATGCTAGGTATGATTTTTCCTTTGGTTGTTACATGAATGTTAATCTTCTGAACTCATAATCCCACATTTTAGCACAGATCTATCTTTTAAAAAAATTCCAGCTATAATGACTATAATGCAGTAGCAAATTAATTTCACCCCCTGTCTCTCCAATTGGCATATCACACTCTTATACTTCATTTATACTCATCATGTAAGCTGGGAAAAGATGAATGACCAGACCATGAGAGGAACTTGCAGTTGATTCTCATCTCTATTTTATTTGGTGGGAATATCACTACCTCTTCTTCAATACCATCAGCTGCAGGAAGAGTAATTTTGATGCCAAGCGGGAGTTTCAAATCCACAATGAAACTCCCTTTTCTATAAGGTAAAGGATTAAAATGAATCATCTTCATAACAAGCCAAGTGTCCTGCTAGAAACACCCCCCCGGTAGGAACAAGTATGGAGAGTAAGTCACATGACTTCGGGTAAGAAAACAAAACAAAAAAATCCCAACCCTGGGCCACCGATCAAACACTGTCTTACAGTGACTAATTTCTGACTAGAACCCTACTGCTTTGGTTTTCCTCTCCCTCAGACAAGATGAATCATTGCATGCAGGCTGATAGAAACAGAAGGCATCCTTTTCCTTCAGCTGCCAAACCCCTCATGATTTTCCTGTATGACAAAAGTCCATCCGGCAGTGATGAGAGATTTCTGAAACTAATTGAAGTCTTCAAGGCTGAAAAGATTTTTGAAATCTCTTCCACTGTGGGGATAAGCTAGCTCTTATTTCAACTATGATGTATTTTCTATTCCACTGCATTCAGCTTCTGCAGGGAGCATATCCCTCAAATGTTCCGCAGTTCAGAAATGTCTCTCATTTTACTCTCAAAGCTATTTATCTTCCTTGAAAATTTCCTACCTCTGTGCTTTTGTTATTTAAAACTCCTTGTAGCAGTAAAACCGAAACAAACCCAAACCTCTACAAGCTGAGCTTACAGAAAGAGACACACAGTTGAAGAAATAAATCCCATGATGTTTCCAGTTCCCATGCAAACATGGCTCTTTTTGTCTGTTTGTCCCACACTTGGGTGCCGGCACTCTGAGAGGCATCCAGCAAAGAGATACAGTGCAAGTTTCACGGAGACCCAAAAGTTCAAGGCAGGGCCCTTTCTTTTTTCCCACTTATGTATGAGGCACTCATGTTGCTACTTAGGCTATCCTAACAAAGCATCCACAAACAAAACTTGTTCCTGAAAATAATTGTGAAGAACCATGCTGGATATTTAAAATTTTCATAAACTGTGCTAACTGTTAAACATGGATCTGAATTCTCAGAAATTACAGGAATTGATTACTACAGCAAAACACCACAGAGCCCTGTGGAAAGCACCATCACATTTCGTTCTATAAAAGTCCCATGGGCGATTCTTGTTCTGAGGCTACTTGTACAACATAATCAAGTCTCCGAGAGCAGCTCCGTGTGACTACTCTGTAACATCCACCAGGTAAAACTGGAAAGTGACAGTTACGATTACATCTGTCTCTTGAAAGAAATGCTGCTGCTGAATGACTAAAGAATGAGGTGTGAAGCCAACTGTTTCATTAGCCTAACTCCACAAATTGCAAAGCAAACTTTCCTGCGATAGTGAGACAAATAGCTTAGCCCCAGAATAGACCAGCAGTGATTTTGCAAAGTATGAGAGAGTTAGCCGTGCTCTGATTTGGTGCCGCTCCCTTTCAAACAGCCATGCTACCTCCCAGCCTGTTCTAAAAGGCTACTGTCGTGGAGAAGGAGGATGTGCGCGTAGTTTGCAAAACCATAAATTTCAGTGGTTCTCTCAGAGCTAATGTAATACCTGATTCCACTCTTTATGTTTGGGAATGTTAGATTCTTAGTTACTATCTGATTAACTTTAGGGGGATGCTCCTTATGCTGAGGTCCTCTGTAACAGAGATCTGAGGCCACAGGAGCTGCCTCTGAGTGCTGGCATTTTGGCTGATGTTGATTCCTGGATCAACGGTTCCTTGGCATGGTACAGATGTTACAAATGAGACACTGGCTAATATCAGTCTGCTTGCACAGCACAAGCCTCATCAATCTGAGCAAGCTTGGACCTATGGGCTCTTTGCTTCTTCTCATCAGATGGCCACAAGTTTCCTTCCACAGGAGCAAATCTCATCAAGTCCAAATGTCAAAAACCGTTTCCATTTTATCAGGGGGAAAAAGAATAGCCCTGAAGGTGTCTTTAAAGAGAGTCAATAGAGAAAAAAGCCCTCCAGAGCAAAGGAAAGAAAATCTGGAGTGACAGCAAACTAGAAACCTAATGTATGGACAGTTAAGGAAGTAAATGAACCCTTGAGTGTTTCAAATGGAGAAGAATACCTGCCCTTTAGTTAAGAATGAAAGATGAACATAATCTGTTGTATACAAGATACAACTCAAGTGAGTAACTTTGGAAGAGGTTGATAGCGAACATATCTTTGGTAACAGCCAATTTAACTAAGGCAGACCAAGTGCTGAAAAATACAGCAGGAAGAAACACCGTACTTTCTGCAAAACAGAAATAAATTCCTAACATTATCCCATCTTCAGCTAACTTACATAGCTTGAAAGATGGGAATAAATCAAAATCAAATAGATATTTATCAATAAGGAAATTGATAAGCCTACTCTGTAAACTGATAGAATTCTGAAGATCGCTCATGAGGACTTTACTCACTAGACTTAAATTTAAGTGGCCTCAAATATTGGGGTTTGCTGCGTATGCTGCAAAAGAATTGATTAGTGCATTTTTAGAGAAGACTTTGCAGAATGATAAAAAAGTAAAACGGGCTTTTTTCTTTGGTAGTGAGTTGAGAAAATTCCTCCCCAATAATTATTTTGATGCTGTTTGGCTATCTTGTAATACTAATGGTGGCAGGAGCTTGTGGTTTTTTGCTTGGATGTTTTGTTTGGTTCCCTGTTTTTTTCATTTTTAATTGAGTTGTCTCATTTACATTTCAGTAAATGGAAACACCCTTCGATGTTAAAGTTGAGATGTCAAAAAGGACATTCCAGTAATTAACCTGAGCTCCAAAGTAAACTTACTGGAAGGAACCTAGAAGAAGAAGCTAAGAGATGATCAGGTTATGTACCAGAAAATGAAAAACCATAGTTGAAAAACATTTTTTTTCCTGAAGTTTTTGTCACTGATGCTTTTTCCCCGGGAAAGAATAGTTTTGCAAGCAGCATCAATGTTATTGAAGACATAACTGAAGCTTCACAGTCTGTGTGATTAAAAACAAACTTACAAGGAGATTCCTAAACAAAAAACATGCTGAATTTATTAAAAAGGACTGAAGTCAAAGCAGCATCCAGACTGTTTTTAGAATTGCTACCAATATTCTACACTTCTTCTCTTTTTCTTTGTGAACAGTTTGATGCTGTTGTTATGCTAAACTACTTACAATACCATGATAATAATGGTAGAGAAGAGATACGTGACTGACTCAAATGATTCTCAAAGACACCCTCCCATCCCTTATGTGAAACCAAAACGTCAACTGCAGGCTGCATTCAACCGTGAGAATTCTCAGTCAACACCACCATAGAATGCAAATGTACCCCAACAGCTCTCTAAAGCTTCATCATAAAATCCCCAGATATATGAATAAAGAGAGACGTCTGGAACAGCATCCCAATTTAGCTTGGCCACTGCACCTTACTATTTTGCATCTCGACTGTCCTCAGGCTCATTTTACATGAGAGATTTCCCTTCTCATTCTGAGTCTTAAAACTATACACCCCACCACCCTCATGCCTCTCCATCTTCTTCCCAGCCTGCCTTCCGTGATCCTTGCATCAATGAGGAACCCAGAAGGCAGGATGAACAAGTGTGACCTAGAAAGGAGGGTTTGCCTTGCCATGGTTGAGAGACATCAAGAGGATCAACTTGAATGTAATGTGCTGCAGAAGGGAACTCTTGAAACCAAATTTTCTGTTGTTTTGTGACATCTTATGGCTTTAGGGACTCTGGTGATTAGGAGAGGAAGAAGGAAGGAGTATGAAACATCACATTTCAGAGGAAGAACTAAAATTAACATCAGTAGGCAAACTCTCTGATTAAAGGGAGACTTACAAGAAGAAACGTTAATTAGCAGTTATAGTGAGCACTTGAGACTTTCAAGTTTTTAATATACAGATTACGATGAGGACATCTTTCCTGCTATTCTCCATAAAGTTAATAGTCACAGAATTAAAAAAAAATGGTGACCTGCTCCTGCTTGGATGTGCCATGCAAATTCTGAGAATGTGCAGGAGAGGAAAAAATTAATTAGCGACGAAGTGACAGCAACAGAAAAGTCTTCTGAAGCACAGGCTTAAGTTTTCACTCAGAAAAGATCAGGGCTGTTTTTGTCTATCTTTTTCAAAATAATATCTTTAAATTGTTTCTATAATACACAGGATATTGTAATATCTGAGATGTGGCTAGTACACAGTCTCCACTGAAATATCTGAAATGGACAGGAAACTTGAAAATGGTTGGCATGGGTTCCCTAGCCATGCCATGAACCATTTTAAAACCAGCCAACAGGGAGCGAGGTAGGCAGTGACATACTAATTTAGACTTCACAGAAAATGGATGTTCAGTTTTCCTCTAGGGGTAAAAACATTAATTTTAACAATAGTCATTTACTTCAACAGGTCTGTATCAATCCCTTTCCTTATTTACAGAGAAATAAACTGCTTGCTGTTTAGATAACATTCTCTTCAGGGCAGGCATAGCTTATCGGAGCTGCCTGCTGTGAGCCCAGTCCAGGCTGCAAACAATACACTTTTACCAGTTCTACTGCCTTGAAATCTGACAACATAAAGTCAAGCACAAATTGCTTTCCGAGACTTTCTTCAACTTTCCTCGGCATAGCTGGGAGAGACTTGGCCCATTTATAGCAAAAATGAGACAGATCGAAAGTATGTGCGTGTCAACTGGCTCCTGCAGGGAAAATCCTGGCCATGGGCTGGGCATCCTGTCTAGGAATTTAACCAGCCTCTCACTGAGGTGTGACATATTCTTCCAATGGACTTTTAATCCATTCACTCAATAAAATGCACAGAGATAAAACCAGCAGAAGCCAGGAGCAGGAAACCAGGAGCAAGAAACCAGTATTTTGTGCCACTCTGTTCTTTCATCACTTTCCATTCACTCACCTCTAGCCCTCTCCTGCAGACTTAACTCCATCACTGTGACCAAGTTCAGTGAATTCTTGGGGCAGGCAAAACAGCTTTTCTCAGTTGCCCTGTATTTGCATGCACATGAAAACCTGCTGACGTGGTCAGCCTGCCCTAGAGGAGCTGCCCTCTGCGCCTGCCTGTGTCTGGCAGGAATGGCAGGCAGCAGCGAGGCAGCAGCAGGTTGTCCCACCTCCAGCATCTCCAGCTGCCACCAGCCACTGGAAACATGTCACAGATCAAGTCCATGCTATGTGAACTGTCTGGTGTGCCTGTCTTTTTTTCTTACCATGATCTGAGCCAGGTTGGCAGCTTTAATTATCATTTTCCCTTCCAGCTGGCCTATATCCACTTATGTTTGAGGCATCATTCTGGAGCAGTCTCCAGATTTTGAGAAGCCAAATTCTCCCCATGGCTGACACCTCTGCAAGATGTCTCAGAAAAAAATCCCTGGGTTGAAATTCTGGCAGCGCAATGAAGAAGGGGTTGGCCAGGTGGTTTCTAGTTACACTGACATTAAATTAAAAAAAATCCAAACAAACAGACAAAAAACCAAAACCAAACNTTCTTTTAGAGCAATTCAACTCAAAAGCCCTTGGAGGTCCTGCAACAAGAGGCTGTGCTTCAGGGCGAGGGCAGATATTCTGTAGAGCTCTCCTCTCTGCTTTGATAAACAGCCCGGTCTTTGCACCTCCCATACAAGACTAATAAACTCTATAAAATATCAAAATCACAATTACCAGGGGATACATCAATAATCCAGGGATTTCACTGTTGGCTGTGTAGTGGCTTGGTGTGCTGTGACCCACTGCCTTCAAAATTATAATCCTTTCACTGAATGAGACACAATTAAAAATAATATAATATTTCAAAGGACTAAGTGCTCCCATATGGAGATCAGTTCTGTAAGTGTTGTAATTTGCCAACTCTTAATATACTGGAATTGTTTTAATGAAATATCCTGTGCTATTATGTAAGTGCAGTATTGTTTCCATTCACACTTCTGTTCTACACAACTATTCCAGATGTTCTACCTACCAACTCAAGATGGAAAAAAAAAAGTATATACACACGCATTCATATTTAAATATGTATGTGTATACATAAATATATATGTGCATAAAAATCAACTTAATAAAATAAAACCCAGAATTAAATGTTTTTGCATTTGAAAGAAGTTCTCTGGGCATGTCTTAATCTTCTTTTAATAAACCTGCCATCGTACAACTCAAACCCTTAAATTTTCACAATCCTAAGTTGTAATAAAAACAAGAATAAAAGTTTACTAGAAGGTCAAAAACTGTCAAGTATAAGCAAAAGAAAATACAGAGATGCAGAAGCAGGAGAAAGGTCAAGTGCTTCTGAAAATATTCAGGTACTGTACCTCCAAGTATATTGCAGCAGTAGGTGACTGGTTACTGCTGTTTTATTTAATAAGACTTCACATAAATTCCAGCTGCTAACCATGTGATAAGTCCATCTCAGAACAGAAGGGCTTCTATTCTCCTGCCACACTATGATCCAGACTTCCACCCACCTCACCGGGAATTACAGTCGTACTGAGGGCTGATCCTATGGACCGTTTTCCTGTGTTCACATTTGATTATAATGCGTGAGCTGTGTGAACGAACAATCTTAGGATTTAAGGAAAAAAACACCTCATTTTATGTAACCCTATATGTGGTATGGTAATAATTCTGGGGCTTGACTGCACAGCAATTTTCTCAGCACTTTAATGCAGAGATGGCACTTTTTTAAAACAAGGTGAGGGGGAAAAAAAGAAAGAAAATGCACACAGAAAGAAAAAGAATGAGATTAAAAGATTATTCATAATTTCTGTCTTCTTCTCCTCTTGCTCCTTCCCTCATTTTCTTTTTTCAGTGTATTCCAGTTATCCTGCTGCTTAATACATAATGCTTCACTCTGCATTAAAGGTTCAATAACTTGCAAAATGCTAAGGGCCCTAAACTTTCAGCTTTTTTGTCCGTTTTACAAAGGAATTTTCTTTTTTTTCTGGGCAGACTGTGCAGCTGTTCTGTAACTCCTATGGCAGTGTCAAGTGCTGGTAGGTTCTGCTGTACAAACAAGTATTTTCCTGTGCAAGGAGGAGGAGGAGGTGGACTGGAAGATCCACACGGCACATTTCTGTCCAGCTCTGACAGTACATGACTGATAGTTACATCAACTAATCAGGAATGGGGAAAGAGAAACAATGCAGATGCTGATTGATTAGCAAAAAATTGCTACTTTTTTGCCCTAAAAGAAAGGTACTTTTATTTTTGTCTCTTCAGCGGTCTGTTTTCCCTCTTCTGTGTGTAGTTTTCGTACTCTTTGATAGTTGGAAATAAAATATTTACAACTGGGAAAATAAGGAGATACTTCCTGTTTTATAGTGGAGGCTTTTTTAAGATAAAAGTAGTAATGTAGTTTTAGTTCCATTTTTTCCTCATAAAAATTATATTTAAAGAATGACAACTCTGATGACAGAAAAACTATTCTATTAAATATCTAGTTGTGAAAAAAAAATTTGAAATTAAATATTTACTACTACTGGATGCTTCTTTCAGAACAAAGTAAAGGTATAAAATAAATGCCACATTTCGTTTTACTCCTAACAAGTATACAGACAGTGCTGTATATTAAAGTGCTATGTAGTGTTTTTTCACTTTAACATTTTTAATCTCTTTGCAATGTTCCTTTTAAAAGAAAACTTAATTATTTCTCACACAGTCTATAAGCCTTCCTCTGGAGACCTACATGAAATATCTGTAACACAAGCTGAAACCATATTTAATAATGTCCACTGTGCGAAATTCACTCTTTGAAAAGTAAGAACTTTGAAATCATTACAGCTTTAGTGTTTAAAAAAACCATGTGTATTAATGGCACGCTTTTTAAAACATTGGAAGTGCAACTTGTCAAGAAAGACTGTGACAGCCTGGGAAGGTGGGCAAGACACACCTGACCAGTGACCATAAGGTCACAAAGAGATCCAGACCGGGAGATTAATCTGTAGCCAGCTAAATGAAGCACACCAAACATGCAGGCATGAACTAAACCATCAAAAACACTAGTCCCAGCTATTTGTAGAAGTAAAATAAAATAAAATAAAATAAAATAAAATAAAATAAAATAAAATAAAATAAACCCCAGGTGCTGTTCCAAATTCATATTTCTCTGCTGCAAGCTGAGTTAAGATCCAGCTGCAGCCCTTCTGCCTCTGGAGTCAGCAGCCAGGGAACACAGCTTTCACTCAGGTGCAGCCTCCACTCAGTGCTCTCAGCATCTCTGAGCATGGGACATTTTTGTCAGCCACGATGCTCCTTTTGCATTTCTTTCCAGAGTCGGAACAGTGAGCAACTGCAGACCATGCAGTGACCTGGTGCAGAGTCATGCAGGGAAAGGGTGGGAAAACTGAAGGAGGCTTGCTGAAAGGGTGACCACAGTAGTTTGGGATGATTATACAAACGGCTCTGCATCTTTTGATGTTTCCTCTTTTCTAATAATAAGATGGTCATCTGCACGCTTTGCTTTCTGAGAAACGCCGCTTCATTTCTCTCCCATAAAAATGGTCTGTTTCCTCTCAGCGAACAAATTAGAGGAAGAGACCTACAATAATTTACAGTATATTAGACAGTTATTACTGTGCAATGATATAAAATGGTGATTATACTAAGTGAGAACTTTGGTAAAATTCATATACTGGAAACAGAAGAGTAAATTGAGGTTTGGTACTGCATGTCTGAACTCAAACCATCCAGGGCGACGTATAAATTCCAAATCCCAATCACTTTACTCATTCATGTAGTTTCATCATGATTGTTCAAGCACTGACAGTGTGTTCAGGCCATAACAAATAAAGAAGACGAGAAATTAAAAGGCTGGCTTATGTGACTGTGACAGGCACCATTTGGCCTCCTGTGCCAGTGCATCACAGCAAGACTGTGGGTCTTACTATCGGGGCCTTTGCACACACTGGACATTTCTTAGCATGGTTTAGAATGGGAAAATAGGAGAGATAACTTGTTAGTTCTTGCTTACTACCAAAACATGAGAGGCAGAGCTCTGTTAAATGGGACCTGCTTCACAGAGCTGATAAAATTCAAGAGTTCAACAGTGTCATAGCCTGGCATCCACATTAAACTTTATTTTTTATTAGTTAATGCATGTGCTACATTTTAATGGATGCTAATGTAAATAGATGTGCTTATTATGACTTTAGTGCACTCACAACAGCTTAATAAAGCATTTTTATTGTCATCATTTATTGCCACATTCTTTTCGCACTTTGAGTGGTGCAAGTCCAAAATAGCCCCCTAGAAGTCATGGGTTTACCTAGGTGTAAATCTGTGGTTACTTTAGATGTTTATTGGCCTGAAAGGAGACTCTGGCTCATAGAATCTAAATATCACTTTGATTTAAGCGCTGCTGAGTTTAAGCAGACTGTAACCAGATACTGAAGAATCACTCTAGCTCAGGAGGAGAGGAATAATCATTTTAAGTAAGGAAGAACTCTATTCCTTTATATAGCTTTTTAAAATATTATTTTTAAATAAAATGTCTTGCTTTGACTATGAAATAGCTATGAAAGAAAATTAACTTTGACAAGGTTATCAAATAATTTGGCATCAGCTTGCAGCTCCTCAGTGCCTTTAACTTACTTTACCCTTGAGAAAGCAGAGTCTGCCACAGACCCTTTTCTCCTCCTCATTTTTCAGATCAACTGTTGATGTTAATAGCCCAATGCATTGAAAAAAAATGAGAATTTTCCTCCCAGGAAGGGTTTGTACACAAGAATATATAAGGAAGGATTTGGGACCACACAAAGCACTGCTAAAAAGCAACTGTGCCTTAAATGAGCACAGCCAGGTTTAAGAGGGCAAACTGATGTCAGAGGGCAGAAGAGAGAAATAAGAGGACCTCTCAGATGCATCGGGAAGACCAACAGAACATAAAACATGGGAGGTCACACATAACTCCAAGTACAGTTGCAGAAACAAAACTGGCCTGACATTTTACAAAAAGTCATCAGATTGTGAGCACTCAAAAAATGCTATTTACACATCACAGAAAACAAATTTAAAAAAAAAAAAAAAGAAAAAAAAAAGGAAAAAAAAAAAAAAAAAAAAAAAAAAAAAAGAAAAAAATCAACCCTAAGAACGCTGTTCACCTGACCCAGAGCTGGTGTGCTGGTTAAGAAGAAATCGGTAGCAGAAGATCAGATGCTACAAAAGACTACACCTGACTGAATGCACGACTCAGCCACCCCAGAACGTGTTTCTTGACAGACACAACTGACCACAGACGAGCACGAGAGACCTGAGAGGACATGCACTCAGACTGGCAACGTTCTTAATATATAGGGACACAGGTGCTGGGACAAATCGCCCCAGCACAAATAAGGGCATGGCTCCATGACCTGCCAGCGGCACCCTGGCAACAGCACACACACAAAACCGCACAGAAAACACTGCGTTGCAGTTATCACAATAAAAAGCCCCTACGTGGAGGCATTTACCACAGAGCAGCTGAAATGCCGTGGGTATCTTCTCGTAATGCACTCTCTATCCAAGACTGGTGCTTTCCACAAACAGCTTTTCCTTGTGTCAGCAAGCTCAGACAGGAGAACATGTTTTCAGTCTAACCAGTCAGGGGTGCTTCTTGCTTTTTTTCCACCCAAGCTCTGTCGATTCAATAGCTCTTCCTTACAGGACTTCACCATGACTCAAAATTTATGAGGGAAGTTTTCTAAAGTAAAGGGACGAGCAGGTGCCTGGTTTTCACTGACTGCCACCAGCACCTGGCTCCTACACGTGCTGCTGAAAATCTCCCCAAACTGGCTTTGTAAGTGCCTGCGAAAAGGAGGCTGGAGAACAAGCAATCCAGCTGGCACCTGCTGCAGCCAATATGCCCACGGAGCTGTGAGAAAATTTTGCAGTGAACTCCCAAATATCCTATGGATTTCAGCTTCATCAAAAATATGAATTTCAAGCCAAGTTTGCCAAAACGTCTGCAGAGATCCACGTATCTTTTTGCAGACTTAGCTGAAATTATGACTTCAGGTAAAAGCCACAAGAAAAATACGTGGTTGCTGTTTCTTCCCAAAGCCAGGCAACTGCTGGCAGTTTGGCACCAAACCCACAAGCCGAACATAAAGTGCAAGACAGGAAAAGTAAATGAAGGAATATTTCCTATCAGCCCCTGCAGTCTGGAGCTGCATATTGTTACATGCCTAGGAACACCAGTTTGAAAGGTGGGGAAATAATGAAATACAAAAGAAAGACAGGAAGCTGAGGTGAGAATCTTCTGATGTGCTAATTAATTCTTGATTCATTCTTCCGCTGTAGGCAAATAAGAAACTATTAAAAAACTGCACAAATGTTTGTGTAAGCTGTGGGCCCAAATTCTGGTTTCTGTTAATCAGGCAGAAATCATTTACGCTGACTATGGCAGAAATAAATTATTCAAAGTGACGTAAGCCCACGAGGCACAAAAATGCCTTACCCCTGAAAGAAAGGAACACAGCAATTTTTTGTTATTTTTTTAAAGTTTAGAATCCTGAATTTGAATTAATGCAAAACAACAGGGAAAAAAGCTTGCTTTCAAGAACACCCTCATCAGATTAATCTTTTAAGCAAGCTAATACTGTAACCAGACTGAACCTAACTTTCTCTCCCACCTTTTTTTCCAAAAGTAATGCAGGAATATTGGACAGAGAGAGAATGTAGCAAATCTTCCAATTCTTTGAGCAGAGCAGCTTGGGAAGCTATACTCAGACCCTTTTCTTCTTGGTGGACCGGGGCTGCACATCTCATCAAAGCACTCACGTTGATTACAAGGTCTTATCATCCCCCTGCAGTCAGTCATCTGTCAACAACACAGAAGGTCACACCTCTCATCTGTCAGTAAGTGATGAGACTGAGGATTTCTCCAAATGAGCGATCTCCCGTCCCAGATGGAAACAGCAAACCAGCACTGCTTTGAACAGTCTGTTTTGCTGGCATTTCCTGTGCTGCCCCAGCAGCTTCTCACTCCTGGAGTGCCACAGCACCCCGGTTTGGAAGCAGTTCTGAATTCAAGTCTAGATCTACCACTGACAGCATGACTTGAAAACTGCCCCAGCCTCAGTGTACGTCGCAACTACATATGCAAATGGTCTCTTTGGCAGAATACCTAAATGCCACTATCCCACAGCACAATTAAAAAAACTAAGGTGAAAAAGTTGTATTGATTCCTCGCTCTCACACCTACACAGGTCTTTTGTGGCCATAGCTATTGAAGGTCTGCCTCTTCCAGGAAATACTTTGTGCCTGAAACCCATGCTGCCTAAGAGGCACATTTTGTTTCCTCAAAGACAGCTTAGTTACTCCCACACAATGCTACAAACCTTCCCTAAGTCTTTGGATTTCACAGCCTTGGCTTGGTATTGTAGGGACATTCTTGAGAAGGCTGCCGTTAAAATGGAGCATTCCCTTTTCAGAGACCCGAGCTGGGGCCTGGAGAACCACAGATCTCTGTGGCCAGGTGGCGCACTGAATATGACCTCTACATTTTGCACTACATAAGCACAGCTCTCACTCCACAGTACCATTTTGCTCACAGTATAAAGAAAACACATGTCATTTATTCACAGATTTTGCACTAATAATTTCCCAGAAGCCCACTTTGCCCTAGGCACAACACAATGCATTTTTTCCTGCAAGAGTCAGATGTGAGCTGAATCATTGGAGATATTTTCTGAATTGCTTACTTTAAAAATACTTCTTTTAACACAGTCACATATTTTCAAGCCCAATTTTAGGGATGCTTTCTGAAATTAATTTTAACAGCAAAAGCAAGTTGGTGTCATGTCCATCACTTTCAAGATAAAAAACAGGTTTTTTAGATATGGAACCATGTAACACAGAAGTCTCTTGCATTTTATAATTTTACAAGCATGCATGTTTACTGAATCCCACCTATGTAAAACTGAGCTGCAGAAAGAAAATATACACTTTTTTTTACCCCCCATCTATCTCATGAATAGGAAAAAACCTGACCAAACCCACAACCAAATACCTGAAACTACTGAAGCTAATCATCCCTCAAACCCCTGTGGCCCACAGATTTCACCAAGAAGAACCTTACTTTGAGTAATTTTTTTCCCCCATGGTTCACCAGTAAGAATTCAACCAAGTGTTCTGGTTTTCTTCCATGTCTGGGCAACTTTCCAGAACTTTGAATCCCAAGAGGCAACTTTTACTTCTATCTAGGTTGCATTCCTTTGTGCTACTCACCTGATTCCTCCTTGATGCCTTCTGCACAAAAGACAAAGGCAGTTGAAATGAGAGATTCCTTTACAAAAATGGTGCTGCGGTGCTATCTTTAAAAAAAGTGAAAAGCTTTCAAAGAAACTGAGAAAGAATAACAGTACTCCAGGAATCTAGAAAACAGTTACAGGATTTTTCACACTGCATGTACGCGTACCTTTGCTTAACCAGCTGATCTCTTATTTCAAATAACTTCCTCTAGTCAAAACAGTTGCAACACCTCCTCAACTGACCAGAAAGAAGGATGCAAAACATCATTCTGCCAAGCTTTACCTTGTCATCTGATTGTTCTTGGATCTAATTAGCCCTTGCGTGCATATCAAAAGGGTAGCATGCACATAAGATGGCAAAAGTCAGAAAAAAGGAATGATCTTGTTTTTAAAATGGGGGACAGCCTAAACAGCTCAAGTGAATATAATATGTAAAATCAATGCTTTGCTTTTGAGCACCTCTAGAATTTTTGAGATAACCAAGACCTGCACAGAAGCCTAACATAGCTAAGGAATTTTCTTCATCTCATGAGTCATCTATTTTTTTACTCCTTCAGCTTCCTTACCAGGTTTCCATGTGCCTGTTTCACTTTTTAAAACTCCTGTTGTCCAAATAAACAGCTTTCTGTTTACATACCATATGTCTCAAAACCTTTTCTTATGATGTGAAAAAAAATTACCAAGAGAAAAAAATACTTTCCCCTATATCCATTTGCTTCTAAGATATTTCATCTTAATCTTTGTAATGGTTCTATTCTAATCCAAAACCCTTGAGGCATTTCAGAAGGTAAATGAGTGATTAGAGGCATTCCTGCTGTAATTCGTACACTTTGTAAACCCTAATTGTTCTGAGCCAAAGATTTCTTTTTTTCCTAAAGTGCCAAGTTTAGTAGGTTTCAAGGTGTACAGCAAGATGTATCCAATAGGTCAGACTTTAATAGATTCTGGCCTATCTCTGTGTGTGCACTATGCTTCATAATTCAAAATATAGACATTTCAGTGGTTGGGGAAAAAATAATATTTTCAATTACTAACTGAAAAATGATTTTCATCAAAATTAAAATTATATTTTGAATTTTTGAACAAAAACTTTGACCAGCTCTAATGTTAAGTAATTTCCCTGAGGTCATTTTAGAGGCAAAGATGAGAGAATAAAAATATTAGATCTTGTACTTTGCTATTAAATTGTAAAGCAAACAAACCAAAACCGAAACCAAAACAGAAAATGCATGTTGCAGATGCACTGAGTACACAATGGAGTAGCATAACATGGGATTTTCAGTGGCACTTGCTTGGAACGATCCATAAGAGCTCACATGTAGCTACTCATGAACAGTAGGGTCATTTTAAACTCTGAACTAATACAACTCTTCATACTTTGTCATCATGCACTATACACATTCACACACGCGTGACTAAGGAGAAAACTCTGCAGGCACGATAAAACTGTGCAAATCAGCAGCACTAGGTGGTGGCTGTATGGCAAGAAGAAATTAGTTTGCATGGAAATGTACACATAATTTATGTACACAAGCATGCACTATGCATAGAGATGTGAAATATCTCAAACTAGCATGCAGGAAATGCAAACAATTTATGGTTTTGCTATAGGTATAACATACTTTTCTTTCTAACAACTGAGCAGCTGAAATCTTGTTTCCTCAGCCCAACATAATTTCATGCTTAATTTACAGAAAGAGAATACCCAATGACTGTCTGAAGGGAGAGAAAATATGAGTAGTATAACAGTACAGGACCTGCTACTCTGGTGTTTGGCAACCAGAGGGGCCTGTGTAGTTTCTACCCTTCAGTGCATCAGAGTAAGATTCCAGCAAAAACACATGTTTAAGGAGGGGAAGAAGGGAGGGCTGGGTGTTCAGCTGAATGAACTTACTGTTACCTTTTTTTTTTCCTAACATAAGTCTTCTTTTTCCTGATACTGTCTGAATTTGAAACATCTAATTTAATACATTGAAGGGCCCCGTCTTCCTTTTATTTCCTGTCTGTGCTGGAGCAGTCGCCTGTTTCAATTATGACTTTCTCCAGCTCCTACATTTTTCGTGCTCCAGCTGGCTCAAAGTGCACTTCCTTGGAAGGTAAAATGCACTAACTGTGCTGATCAGAGACTGATAGCTGGAAAGCCACAATATTTAATAGCTGAGCTGATAAGTGGAGGGGTTAACATGAAAAAAAAAAAAA